>PVLD010009622.1:0-75892 GCA_004027595.1 Dinomys branickii
GGAGAGGAGAGGGCGCAGCCAGGAAAAGAGGCAATGGTGGTTGGGAACTGTTGTCAAATCCAGTGTGAGGATGAGAGGTTGCAACAGCCACTGAAGCAGAGTCCCCACCCTGCAGCAACCTTCCTAATCAGCACCTGGAGGCAAGGTGGAGCCAGAGCAGCCAGTACACATCCCACCACACCCAGCTCTATGCCTGCCTTGAGGCTGTGGCCTCCTGCCTCTCCACTGTGTGGGCGGCTGCCAGTGGGGAGCAGTGGGGTACATCGGCAGCGACATCAGAGCCACAGCAACTCCCAGGGATCCAACCAAGGAACAAACAGGAACTGGAGCACAACAGCAAGAGAGAGCTGCAGATGGAGGTGGATCACACGGCCCCAAGCCCTTCCCACTCCAGCATCAAGCAGGAAGCATGAACTGAGTTACTGGGCTTCAACTCCCACCCTGAATTCCCTCTGTGAGCACCTTGAGCCTCGGCGGCCTGCGCAATCACCACCTGTTCCTGACAGCAATGGGACGAGTCCACAGGCTTCAGGACTCACCCCAAACTGCTAATACGAGCAACAAGAGTGTCTCCATACTGCTTGCATACATGAAACTTGTATGAACCCATGGCAACCAGGTAGGCAGCAGAGAGAGCTTCCCGGAGGAATGCCACTCAGACATAGCAATATAGCAACATGTGAAGGACAGAAAGGAAAGAGGTGGATATCCTGAACTTGAGAAGGATCTGAAATGGGAACTGAAACCCTTGGAAAGACTAAGCAAAACCTCCTCTGCAGGAGGGGATCAGAGATCTGCCATGGCGCAGTCGGAGGGAGATGAGACGGAGAGGGAGGAGGTCGCTGTTCCAAGCACACCCTTGGCCCACGCCCTCAGTTCAGCATCCGCAGCTTCAGCTTCGGAGACCCATTGCCCAGCTGCAAGGGGTGGGGAATGGTAATGCTGGAGATCAGGAGGAGGTGGGAGGAGAAGAAAGGGCCTCTGGCATCAAGGCAACGGGACAGAGCCAAAAGGGTCACAGAGGGTGCCCCAATGGGGGCGCGTGCCCTGCAGCTGCTCCACTGAGGGCCCTGCGGCTGCTCCGCTGTGGGCCCCATGGCTGCTCCGCAGTGGGCCCCGTGGCTGCTCCGCTGTGGGCCCCACGGCTGCTCTGCTGTGGGCCCTGGGGCTGCTCTGCTGTGGGCCCCGCTCAGGGCACCTCATGGTCTGGACCCGCCCCCACCCATAGCACAACGACAGGGTGGAGCCGGGCAGTCTGCTGTGAGCATATGTGCTTTCCCACCTCCAACCATGGCAGTTTGTATACACCCATGTATGCTATAGTATAGTCTGAGGCAGCTATATCTCTTCCCAAGGCAAGAGTCCAGGGGTATAGATAAACCCAGGAATACAGTTATTATCACAGGGAAGATAACTGATTGAGTGATAGGGCAACAGAGATGAGGGAGGAGAAAAATTGAATGATCAAATGGGCCATCATCTGTGTAACTGAGTAACAGGGGTGAAGGTAACATTATGTAGGACAGCATCCAGAGCTAATTCCCTTCTATGTTCTCTATAATTCTGTATTTCCTCAATCGTTTTTATATTAACAGAAGTGAAGATAACTTTATATTATACAGCATCCAGTGCAAATTCCCTATCTTCTCTATAATTTGGTATTTCCTTTAATGTTTTTGTGTTAACTAATGTGAAGATAACCATGTAATACAACATCCAGTGCTAATTCCCTACTATATTCTGTATAACTTTGTATTTTATGTATTGTTTATGGCTTTTCTGGTTCATATGTCTACATTCTTTTGTCTTTAAAATAAAATTTAAAAAAATATATATAAAAGAAAAGGGTTGGAAATGTAGCTCAGTGTGAAGGCCCTGGGTTCAATCCCCAGCACCAAAAAACCCCCAAAATAATAAAAATTAAAACAGAGCACAGCTGATTATGGGCCCTCTTTACCTGGGCCCATAATCTAGATGTGCTACACTAAGGACCTGAGAAGATGTAACAGTATGGGAACGAAGGCTTAGGTCTCACCTGAGTCCTGCTGGTGCCCTCCAGGGGCAGTGACTTGTGTGGCCCAAGATGCCTGTACCTGTCTCCCCACTGGCCACTCCTAGCTACACCCAGAATCCTTCTTTCCTCTTTTTCACAATTTGGGCAGCAAGGGATGGCTCAGCCCCAGGAGACACCGCGTTTACAGCCTCCCCATCCCTGGGGTGCCTAACAGGACACTGATCTGGACAGGAGGTCCAAGCCAAGGCAGTAGGGACCACTTGAGGCTCTACAGGCTCCCTATCCCACCCTGAGTCCCATGCTCAGGGACACAGTGTCCTTTACCTTTTCAGATCCACAGTGGTGACATTGAACACAACTCCTTTCAGCCAGAGGATCATGAAGAGGCGCTGGGAGAAGGGACAGTTGCCGATGCTTTCCCCATCGGTGCCCGCCTGGAGGGACAATAAGCAGAAGACTGAGTGGACACATCCCCAAGCAAGGAAGACATTTGATTACAATGTGCAGATGCTAGTGTGAGGGGGGTCATGCCACAGCCCACCTTTACAGCCTGTGTCACCTTATCTCTATTTTTCTGGTCCCTTTAGTGCAGTGCTGGGACTTGGCAAATCCGTCACAAACTGAACTGAGTTTCAAACATAGGAAGTTTGTGGAATCACAACTTCCCGAAACTACAGAGCCCTGGAATCTTAGGGGAAAGAAAGTACCTCCAACAGCACATACTCTACCACAGGTGGTTCCAGAATATTCCAGATGATTCCAGAACATTATATCTCCAAGTAACCAACCCCAAATAATCTCCACCAGACGCATGAATGAGTGAGACAGCAGAAGTCCCTGGCTTTTGAGCTGTCCCTGGTAACAGTGAGTAGACTTAGCTACTTCCACTAAGCCTCAGTGCAACTGCAGGTTCATGTGCAAAGTAAGTGTCACTCAAGCCACTGAGTCAGGTGGCTTGTCACTAGGTAGATCACACACATACACACACACACACACACACACACACACACACTTAGCTGCAGGTTACATAGCCACCTTGCAGGGTAACGATACGCCTGGGAAATGAACTATAGAAACACAGTATTCACTTTGTAAAGTTACAGCTGTTGTCACCATGGCCACAAACATTTAGGCAGAGTTCATTATACATGTCTGTCGCTGACGCGCTATGCCTTGGAGAAGAGTTAGGGGGCCACTCTGTGACAGCACAAAGGTCAACAGTAGCTTGGCAGTCAGGGGTCTGTGTTGGCACCACAGCTCCCACAGAGAAAGCACACATGGGAAGAATCATATCCACTGCCACTGGCTAGGGGAATGCTCCCCAACTAGGTCAGCCATGTGTTGACCATGGAGGGAGACAGAAGGTGTCTAAGCTGCTGGTATGTGTCCATTCTCCACGAGGCCACTGAGTATCCATGCACCAAATGCTTTTTTCTAGGGGTCCAGCAATCAAGCATGAGAAGGGCTAGAGCCCAGGGAAGGCAGGGGAGTGAAGCTCAGGGTCAGGCATAGGACAGTTTGCCTGAAGCCTGCTGTGGAAGTCTTCACGCTCTCTCCACATCTGGAACCCTTGCTGCAAATATATAAGGGACTGTTATGCTGTGCATTACACCTGATTATGCTTAGCTCAGGAAAGCTGAAAGCTGGAATTCTTCCATTTCAGAAACATACCAAAACAAAGCAAACCAAAGAAGGATGCAGACCGACTGCTCTATTTAGAGCCCCTTACTCATGGGTTTAACTTGAAGCAGGGATCTTCTCATCCAAGGCTCCAACAGGCAGTCCCAGTCCTCAAGGAGGAAGCAGGTTTTCCACTTAATTAAGTCACTGCCAAAACTTTTGCTTTGCTCCCTTGACCTGTTCTTTATTTGTTATACAAGATGCTATAAAAAGTAGTTCCAGCGTTTGATCAGGAATTCATTTCTGCAGTATTCGTGGAATGGGTTTGTGATTCCTAAAATCTCTGTACTGAGAAGAGGCATCCTGACATCAGCTCTTTCTCCTAATGCAGTTTGGTGTTTAGGATCCCTCAGTTACTAGTCATCCTCCCTCTGCTCTGGTGGAGCTGGAATAAGGAGTCTTAATAAGATAAGACATTCTGGAAAGACATTAGAGAAATCACAAAGTCTACCATCCTAACATCTCAGTTGGGCAGAGTTAAGCTCTCAGCAGTCCCCAAATTTACAGGTGTAATAGACTGAAAGATCCTGGTGCCAAATTAAATATGAATCACTGGATTTATTAAGAGCTCCTTAAGTCTGAGACCTTGAGAAAATCTGCACAAAATTAGTGTTTTAAATTATGTCCACAAAGCAGGTAGAGAGGGCTTGAAGTTTCCCCTCTAATACTCATGGTAAAACATAGCGACGGGCCCCACCCTCTGCTGTTCCAATAAGATTCATGTGGAGAAGAGCTCAGATTTCTACCTGTTCCTCGTGTGGTTCTTCAGGTGATTCTCATGCTCAGCCAGGACCCACGGTTTCCAGTCTAATGGGGTTGTACAGATTAGCACAGGGAGCTTGGTGGGGTCTCAGAGTCCCTGGGCTGGGGCGGATGTGGGTGAGTGGCTGAGTCAGGTGTCACTGGCATGGGTGTTGCTTCCTTTGACTCTTTCCTGTTTCCCCTTCTACACTGGAAACTCCTTCATGACCCAGCTCGTCCTCCCTGATCTCGAGTTTGTACTGTCCTCCCTCACCTTCCCTTCCTGCACAGGGCCTGAGGGAGGGAGCCATTTTGAATCAGCTGGGAGCAGAGAGCACTTGGATAAAGATGCGTGGAGAAGCTCAAGTCAGTGCTGCCATATGCAATGCCAAGGGCTCCGCTTGCCAATGGGTGTCCTCATGGCTGCTCCCCCTCACAGGACTCCTAAATTCTGCCTTGTGGTCCTCCAGCAGGGTGGACAGAAAATACTGGAACCACATCCAGCCACTGGGCCTAGCTCTGCCATGGTCAGTGCAGCCATGGCCACAGGCGCTCGGCCGCCTCTTGTCCCTCCAGCTGCTTCCCTCCCAAGCCATGGCTAGAAGATTTTCCTCTTCTGAGATGCAGCACCTTACAGAGCTCTGCTTTGGCTTTCCTGCGTGTCTGGAGTAGAAGGGGGCTTTAGCTCCACTCTCAGCCGTGGTTGTCTCCTGGCCACTCGGGCGGCTGGTCTGACACAGCCTGATGTGGCTTCACCAAGGGAATGGGAAGGTGAGCAACAGGAGCACCCTAGAGGCCTCAGAACCAGGTAGGGTTTTACCTCTTCTACCCTAGGTGAGGCCCAGGCAGCCTGGTGCCTCAGTAGTTCACAATGGGGAGCTCACATAGAAGGCTCCCCTGACGAAGGGCTGGCATTTCTTGTCACTGAAAATTCTGTATTTACAATGACCTGTAACACCAGCTACTTGGGAGGCTATCATAGGATGACTCTCAGCTCAAGGGCAGCCTGGGCCTTTAAGCAAGGCCATGTCTCAAAAAACAGTCAGTGGGGGACTGCAATTCCACGGTAGAGCACTTGTCTACCATGTCCAATGCTTGGGTTCAACGTCCAGGGCTGCAACAAAGAAATTTAAAAGAAAAATGACCACAGGGTTGGTTAGAAGATGAAAAGGGCAAGACATACAAACAACACCACATTCCTCTTTTAATTAGTTTGGAGGTGGGAGGATTTTACCATAAGTGCTGTGAATCTGGAGTAGCCACTTTTCCCACATGTACACAGTAAGACCCTTAGCCATGTGGAAGTGGGACAGTCCCTGACTTGAGTCCCCAGGTTGTCCTATAGAGAGTGGCAGTGTAATAAAAAGCAAAGGAGCAGGATCCCTGAGATCTGAACTGAATTTTAACAAAAAGAGTTTGATCTTGGACAAGTTATTTTTCCCCTCCAGACCTTAACCTTTTTATTTTCAAAGTGGAGATATTAGAATAGACAGTTGTGAAAGACACTCTGGAATATTTCTAAACTATAGCTGGGAAAAGGTGAATATCACTGAACTTTTTATTTGCATCTTATAATTCCAGAACACCTTCTGGAGTACCTTCTGCCTGAGCTTCCTGGCTCATGGCACAGAGTCCATGTATGTTTGCAAGATGAAGGACCTGCTTTTGACACTACCCAGAGCAGACGAAGCAGCGGACTGCAGTCAGGAGTCGCACTGTATGAGGGCTGGTCAAAGTAAACAGGGAATGTTTACATTGGAAAAATGCATTGCAGGATGAGACACATTCCCAAGAATCCCTCAAAATCCTCCCCTTCACTCTGCACTCACGTCCCATCGTTCTGGCCACTTTATGAAGCAGTCCTGGAAGTCCTCTTCCCTGAGAATGCTGCGCTGAATACCATCCCACCGGAAGGCAGGGTTGTGAAAACATGACAGTTTGTCCCTCTCCACCTGATCTGGCACTGTGCAACTTCTAGCTCTTCTCCAAAGTCCAAATAACCATGAAAGGGAATGCTTCGAATCTATTCAGGACCCTGAGGTAGCTACGGTAGCACAACTCAGAAAAGGGGGCTCCCAGAGCCGCTTCAGGATGTGCCAAGAGGTATTGGATAAGCGTGTGTTGAAGGGAGGGTAAGGATGTTGATGGGGATTCATGGCAATGTGTCTCTCATGATGATAAAAACATTTTAATTTATACATTCAATGTAGTTTTTGATACTCCTGTGCTGGGTAGGGGACATGAGCCCCCTCCCTGGGGAGGAAGAGGCGTTGCCCCTCTCTGCTGTCCTCCGGCACCTCTAGTCCAACACATTCTAGCACACTGTGGTAGGGGGCAGCAGGAGCAGCACCCCTTCTAGAAAGCTGCCCCCCAATCCCTGTGATTATGAAGCTTCATGAAGCCCTTCACTCTTTACACTGGGCCAGCTGAGGTGTAGAGTTCAAAAAGGACTTTGCTGCAGCTGGGCAGGTAGACAACAGGTAGGGTGGGGTTTGTGGCTGGGTGGGGTCAGTGGAAATCTATATGGAGAGCATCATGTGTGCCCCGTAGATGTGATCACAGAAGGCTGTGCTGTGCTTTGGGGTGCGCAGCATCCCATTTGTGTCCTAGTGGCCGGGTCCTTGTAGAATCACTGTTAAGAGGTAGAGCCTGGAGGGGCATCTTGGGAAGCATTTGAAGCCAATCTCCAGAGGTGAGCTCATGATTCTGGGAAGGGGGTTGCTATACAAAGAGCAAGAGGGGCCCATCCCCTCACTGGCTTCCTGTCTTGCCATGTGGCTACTCTCTCATGGGCTCAGCTATGTGTTGCCTTCCACCACCAGGTCCTCCCTGGAGCCAGGGCAATGCCAGCACCAAGCCTTTGAGCTTCTGGATCCATCAGCTAAATAAACCTCTCTCATTTATAAAGTCTCAGGCCACAGATACTTTGTTATAGTAACAGAACATGGACTAACACAGACAGTGAAAAGAACTCTTGCTTATCTTTCTGTTTACTCTCTTAAAGAATAAAATGCTGAAGACACAGGAAGAAAAATTCTACATTATGGTAGGGTCTAAATTCTAATCAAGGTTTCTTTGTCTCTAATGGAGAAGATTCAGTCAGGGTAAAGACAAGAAACAGAATCACACTGTAGATCCTGTAGCAGATCCCTCCCTTCACATCTTCCAGTGAGGGTGAGGACCAGGTGTTGTAGTCAGGGTTTATAAGGGAAAAGATTTAATACAGGACGCATAATTTATAGGATCATTTTATAATATTCACCCAAAGAGTCAAATGCAAATGAGTGCAGGAGATCTGTCCACACACTAGAGACCCAAAGAATCCAGCTGAGGGTTTGGATCCCATGGCAATGTCCTGCCTGAATCCAGCTGAATAACTAGAGCCCATGACAATTCCCCCTATGAGTCCAGCTGGAGGCCTAGAACCCACAACATGTCTCATAGAAGTTTGTATCAAAAATCTGCACTGAGACCCAAAGATCAGTGGTGGAAGCAATAAAGTCTGTACCAGCGGGATAAAGGATCTGTACCAGCAGGCTGAGGGATCTGCCAGCAAACGATGTTCAAGGTAAGGACTAGAGTTCCCCCAAAGAGATCTACAGCCATCCTCAGCAGTAGTGAGGTACTGAGCTTCTATCATAACAACTGAGTTTGTATCAGGAAAGCCAGCATGATGGCTTCTCCAGGAGAATCAACAGCATGCCATCTTCCCCTCCAGTTCTCTTTTTATGCTGTTGGCAACAACCCTCTGGTGGGCCTTCCACATCTGGCACCACACTGACTCAGTTCAGCTGAGTGTTACAGATCGATCATTAGTTAATCCACCACAACGGGTAACAGGTAAGAGGGAGCCCAGTCCCTGATGGAGGGTCGCTCTCAGCCCAGTTCCTCCTGGCACTCTGTCCTCTGGATCCATCTTGTCTTCCTCCTCTCTTCTATGCCACCACCACCACAGGTATAGAGAAAGCTAGTCAATGCCACTGTGCCATGGGAAATGGTCCTGCCCACCCAGTGCCCCATTGTGAAGCTCACCTTCCTGGTTTCCTCCAAATGCCTGAGAACTCAGGGCAAAGACTGCGTATCTCCTGCTTTAAAAAAGGGCTCGCAAAACAACCTCACCATTACAGACATGGAAACAGAGCCAGGTTTTATGACAAGGAGACTCGATTTCATTTTGCTTGCCTTGAAAAAAAATCAGTCTGAATTTGTGCCTGGCAGAGTTATATGTGCAAATTTAGGTCGAGCTGTAATTGAAAAGGAGTCTGTCTTTTGTAAGTCTCTAGGCCAAAAGAGGAAATGAAAACCTTTTCCAAATGGCAGGCTAAGGCAGGAAATGTTCTATTTATTATACTCCCATAAAAAAATAAACCTATCCCAGCAATTATACCGCACACACAATAGTCTAGGCATTCACCCAGGAAGCTACAACCTGAAAATGGATTTCTCTGCAGAAAGGAAATTTTTCTAAGACCTATCATATATTTTTTTACAAGTCCCTCTGTATTTGGTGGAGGGGAACAAATTGCCCATCAGCTTCCTGCCTGACCAGTGGGAGCCCAAAGCTTGCTGCATGCTAGTCCCCGTTGTTTTGCAAGATAAAGGCATCCTCACACAAGTCACTGCCTCGGTCTGCCTTCTGTATCTTTGCCCATGAGTTAGGAACGGCTGCATAATGCCTAGTGTTATGTCCTCTGGTTTTTGCTTGGCTCACTATTCAGCTGTGTTAATTGGGTTTGAAGAAGTTGAACGTGATCCTTACTTGTGAAGAGTTTTCATGTAAACTCTCTACTTCACTCGGAGTAGCTGTCACAAGGATACAACTGTCCCCATAGGTTGACTCCAAAGTAAGTGATATGCAGGAATTATTCTTTCCCTCCACTGGATCCTTTCTGTAAATCTCAGAATCTGATACAATACTCTCAGGGTATGAAGGACCAAGAAACTTGCTCTATATCCATTATATCCTGGGTGGGTCCCTGAAAGCAGCCATTTGGGGTGTTGATGCAGAATGTATTGGCAGCTCACCCTGAGATATCCCATCTGTAGGTCTGGAGTAAACATTTATGTAGCTCATCACATTGTGGGGTCTCCACTTCACTGGAAAGGGTCAAATGGAGGAGTTGTGCCTGTTTGCCAAAAACTGTATTATGGTCATCCACTCCCCTCACCAGCTCTGACAAACAATCGTTACCCTGGCAAGCCAAAGTCACAGCACCTTCCCCTGACTTGCAAGAAACTCCTAAGGAAGGAAGCCTGCTATTGTTGGGCTATGTTTAGAATAGGAGATGACCTATAAACAACAACAGCAACAGCCATCCATCTCGTGTTTTGGATCAGCTCCTTCAAGCGCCTGTTTGATAACGAACTACAAAGAAGTTTTCAACTGTGCTCCATCTCCCAACACTTGGAGGAGATTCTGAGATCTCTAGAATCCTTGGAGAACCGCATCAGCCTCCTTTTCCATTGCAAATTTTGTGTACAAGGCTAAACTTTGTGGAGACAAGAAGTCTGTTGAAGAGCTAGAAGAAATGGGGCAAAAGTAGAACAAAAAGCACAATTTCCCTCTTCTCACTGTGTGATGTAGTTTGGGGCCAGACATACTCAGACAGAGAGCTTGGCAGCAGAGACATTCCATGGGGCCGAAGAGAAATGCGGTCTTGGAAACAACTGAATGTAAGCAGAGTGTATGTTCATTGAGGACTTTACAGTATTTGCCCTTAGATACCCAGCTATGAGCAGGGATTTCTTCTCCCTGTCCTCTCACCTGGAATTTTCTTAAAAGATGGCTTGCATTGGCCTCAAAGCTGTCTCCCTCATTTGTAATGGGAATAGCAATGCCTGCCACGTGCTTCACAAGTTCCTCGAGGATCCCAGGGGGCGATGCACAGGCCATGCCCAGAAAGGGTGAGAGCAACAATCAGGTGTCGCCCCATAAGCACCCTTGCCTCAGTGCTTTGGAACAGTAGCTAAAATTTAATGTCCCACAGCTCTGGAGATGCTTAGGAAGGTGAACATGACTCTGCCCCTCAACTGAGCCCATCAGGAGGTCCCAGCAAACAGCTTCAACAAGAAGGTTCTCTGATAGGAGAAAATTCTGGGCTGTTGCCAGCCTTGCCGCAGAGTAGGGCCATGGACCCTCAAAGTCCAAACCCTAGGAACTTCTTAGAAATCTAGGTTCCCACGCTCAGCCTGTATTTAAGAAATCTGAGACTGCATTTTTAGCATGCTCTCTCTCTTCCTGGATGATTTATGCCTATTAGTGCTTGAGAAGACATTGCTTCACAATCTTTGGGAGACAACTATCTCATGCAGCACCAGAGTACAGACCTTCATAACCAGTGCTGTGGTCAGGGAAATCAGGCTTTCTAAAATGATTTAAAAAGTACATCTGTGCACATCTGGATTTCACATAATTTCTGTTTAGGGCAAAAAAAAAGAAAGAAAGAAAACCCTCTACTTTTGTACATAGCAATCTGGCACTTCCGGTTTCTAAAAAAGCGGTTGGTGAATCTCAGCCAAATTTCTTTACCTTGTGCAGAGGAGGAGCCTGCTTGCAAGCGGCAGAGGCGGCCAGGTGCTGAAAGGGGACACCAAACTGCAACGAGAGCTGCGGTTGGATTATTTATGGAAATTCCACGACTGGGCCGATCTGCTAGAGGCCGGCTGTGCCCAGCGTTGCCAAGCAGGGTCTTCCCAAGCAGCTCCGTCCTCATCCAAGGTCTCGGCATCTTTCCCGTGGGACCCAGATACTGAGCTCTGCACGTAGGTCACGTGATGGAGCCCTGATGTGTCTTGAGAGGGCCAGGCTGGGGGGGTGGTCCCCCAGGGGCTCCTCACATCCATCATGTCTACTTTCCTGTAAACCCAGGGCACCAGAGCCCAAGGCTGCAGAAAAGCAAGAATATGCTGCAGATAACCTCAAGGAAAAATCGTCTGCCTCAGGGCTTCTACCTGCATCACAGACACAAAGATTTTCCTTGCCAACCCACATATATATGTATGACTAAACCCTAAGTGTAAATTTGCTTTCTGTAGTCACTAATGTTTCATCCTCAAAAGCAAAGTACCACAAAGTATACATTCATTGCCAGCAGATGGTTGATAATAATACGATGTAGGCACATTAAGGAATATCATACAGCTATTGAAAAGAATGAACTGTGCTCTGCATTATTGTTTTGGACGGAGTGTCATGGTTAGAGAAAAAGGCAAGCCATAAACATAAACAGTGTGACCCCCCGCTTTAAGGTAGATTTTGCTACATAGACCAGGATGGCTTCAAATTTGTGATCTCCTGCATCAGCCTCCTGAGTGCTAGGACTTCAGGAATGTTTTATTATACCCAGCTAGTATCCTTTTTTCTTTTTTTGTATTAAAAACAAAACCCTCTGTGTGTTCATTAGTGTACATGTGTGTGTGTCCATGTGTGTGTGCGCACACTAGGGGAAGTACATTATCTCGTGCTGACAAGATCAGTGACTTGTGAATAAAGCCCTAATATTTTCTTTATATGTTTCCAGGCAGGCAAGGAGCTCTCCAAAACTCTTGGGACTAGATAGAAGGTGTAAGAAGGTGACATGATGCATGTGTGAATATATATGTAACCCCCTTCTGTCCCCAACGGGCCCAAGTCCACTGTCACATCGGCAGCAGGAGGTAGGACACATGAGACACAAGTCACATGTGCAGGGTCAGGTAAGTTTTACGTCCAAGTGGACTTGCATTGACTCATGAAAAGAACTTTATGTTTTCAAGGCTTCTTAAATTTCAGGGTTGTGGCCAATGAATTGTAGATGTATGTTTCTTTAGGGTTTGATTTTTCAAAATGCTCATATACGTGTAAGCTCAAGACAAATACAGTAGAGTGAGAGGGAAAGGATGCAGGAGAAAGAACAGCTGGAGGGAAACCCCTCTGACACCCCAGGTACTTCTCCTGGGGCCCTGAGGGGCTCGGGTGTTGACCAGAATGTGACCATGAACAGAGCTTGGTAAGACTTAGGGATAAAGTGGCCTTCTCTGGGGACACATCAGTGTCACACCCACTGATCTGTGGGTAAGACAGAGGCAAAGGAAAGAGTTTCAATGAAATAGAAAGTCATTCAAGTGCTGAAGAGTCATGGCCCCTTCTGTGGTCCCCATGTGGCCCCTGTTACTCACCATGCACCTGGCAGATGCATGTCTGTCAGAGTTAACATGCGTATCAAGGGAGGTCCTGGGGAATATCCAATGTATGTGGAGACAGTGTTCCCATCAGGGTCTCCCTGAGCAGGTGGTATGTGGTTTTGTCTGGGTCCCTTTCAATCTGAATGAGTATCTCCTTTCAAATAGAGTTAAGTTGTTGATTTTTAAAACAACGTCTTCACCTGGGGATATAGTTCAGTGGCTCAAGCACCTACCTGGCAAGCACAAGGTCCTGAGTTCAATTCCCTGTACAAAAAAAAAATGTCTTCAGAAGCGCCATGAATTCACATACATGGAATTACGAAGCACAAAGTGGTATTTTACCTGTTGATCTCTAAGTTCATTCAAGTTTCTCTTACTGTGAAGTGGGGCTACAGCCCCCCCTGCCTCACTAGGGGGTACACCATGAAACTAAAAGTGCTGGAAACCCTTTGGGCTTGTGTGTGCTGTAAGTTACCAGTGGCCCATTGCTCTGTATCACATAGGTGAAAGGTCAGGACCTGAGTGTCACAAGGCACGGATGACGGCAAAGCCACCAGGCTGCAGCCAGAGGCCTGGGGCAGGGCTGAATGCTCCCCATAGGCATGGGTACCCATTTCTCAGAGGCCATGTGAGACCCTGTGCAGGGAAAGGCTCTGAGGGAAGCCATTACAGTGTCTGACCACTATAGGAAGACAAAGGTTAACAGGATAAAAATACTAATGGTCCCCACTTACCATGGCTGAACCTGAATAGAATTTCTACCTTACCCATGGTACAGAAGTGAGCCCATCTGGTTTTCACTGTCACTACCAAGTCACATAAAATACTCAATGCTTTATTATAAAATAGACTGTGCAGTTGCTGATTTTGTCCAGTTAGAGCTTCCAGTAAGGGTTTGGAGTGCATTTCATGTAGGCCGGGCTGGCCTGCAATATTCACAGGCTGCCTATATCACATATTTCTGGCTACTGGTATCTTTATCAGAGAAAATCGCATCCTAATTTGCAAAGCATCTGTTTAATCTTAGGTACAATAAGTGGTAAGTG
Source organism: Dinomys branickii (assembly GCA_004027595.1). Taxonomy (NCBI): domain Eukaryota; kingdom Metazoa; phylum Chordata; class Mammalia; order Rodentia; family Dinomyidae; genus Dinomys; species Dinomys branickii. Next base: position 13,645 of record PVLD010009622.1, read on the forward strand.
GCTGCCACCACATGCCCAAGGAAGGATGTGGCTCCAGGCACAATACTGGGGATGTGGCCTTCCATTTTCATCATTTGCTCCATGGACTTATGTTTTTGACAGCCTGCCTACTTATTTGCCACATGCCCAGGGTGACTACCTGGCTTGCCTGGGACTGAGGGGATCCCAGGATTCTCAGGGCTTGAAACTGGGATGTGTCTGGGATGTTGGGTGAGTTGGCCACCCTCTTAGTGCACCTTTCTGCTTTCCAAGAGGATCTGAGAGACCCTTGGACACAGTTGCTTACCTTCCCTAAGCTCCTTGTGTAGGGCCTACACTTGGACGGGGCACTCATGTCAGAGAGCTCTGGAAATCTCAGCCCTTTTTCTACTTTTATTTCATTGCACTAAAGTTTTATCTTCTGTGGGATCAAAGCTAGTGATTCTCCATATTGATATTCACTCCAGACTCGGCTTAAATGTTTAGATGAGTGGTGGACACTGCAGTGGCTCCGGCCTCTCTGGCTTTGGCGAACATAACTAGAGCAAGTAAGAGGCTGCTGGTCTGAAAAACAGCAATAATACAGCCAAAGCGCCTTGCTGCTGATTCTTCAGGCAGAATTTTCTGTGCAGCATGCATAGTACACTCCTGTACTTGCTTGGTTTTTCTCTGCTGAATGGGCAGTGTGTTCCAACCCGCTGCTTACACAGCAAAAGAGGAAATTACCACCTGTCAGGACTTTGTCTTTGGCAAATAAGCTGTGTTTAAGCTCTTTGTTGATTTATAACCAATAGTTGCAACACACAAATAAATTTGAAATAAACAGGCAGAGTGATGGAAGCCCCTGATCACGGGGACAGTGCTACTCCTCCAGTCTTTGGGTCCACCCTCTTGCTACGGGATCTGTCACTTTCTGTCTCATGACAGCATTCCAGGTTTCTTATGGGGAATCATATGTTTCACTCTTTTTAACGTCACTGCAGGCATCAGTGACAAACGTACGCACTCATTGCTGATGCACACAGATAGTAAGGGACACCCTGGCATGCTGCCCCGAGAATGCTCTCCTTAAAGGGAAGGAAAAAGGCCCCACTGGGGTCTCCTGGGCTCCAGTACTCACAAACTCTGTGACCTGCAGCGAGTTCTCTGGCCATACCTCGCTCCTCTGTAAAGCCCCAATGTGGAGAGGGACATTCCTGATGCAGTGTGGTAGACAACAGTCACTGGAGGTATAAACGAAGTGCCCAGCACCCACTTCCTGGAGCTGAAGCTCCCAGAAAGGCTTCAGTCAGCTCTGTCTCAGATTGCGTGGCTGCATAGATGAGTGGTTTTAATGAGGGACATCTAAGAAGTCAAGGATTAGCATTTTGTACTGATGGACACTTTTATCTCTTGTCTGGGAATCCGTCTAAGTGACCCACAGCTGGAACTTCCAAGCACTGAAAAGAATAAGGATAAATTCAGAAATGGAATAACCTCAATAAAGAGGAGAAAAGATTCAAGTACAAGACCTGCTGCCTATTTTTATGGGCTGCACAGGGAAAATGAAATTCAATGAAAGAGAGGAGTAGGCTTTCTTATGGCCTGCATTCAGTGGGAACCCATGATCCTCAACAAATCTGCTCAATTCTCAGACCTCCATATGGGTCTTCCTTGCAACCTGACCCCTCTAGATCTAAAATCCACATGTTAGCACAGGAAGGGAGGTGGGTGGTCAGTAGGGCTTTGTGAATATTCTTGCCAGGAAGCCATACAAACTCACATCTTCTGGAATGGGGTGTGTGCAGTCACACACAGGGCCACCAAGGTGCCACTGCAAGAGGAATGTTCCCTGCATTCCTGAGTGGAGGATGGGAGTGACAGGTCATGGAACCATGGCAATGAAGACAGAAGAGGGTGCTTGGCGCAGCACATGCCTGGGGTGGGGCAGGTCTGGGACAACCCACTAGGTGCACAGAGCATAGCTCTGGCTGCCTCGGCTCCTGTACATGGGGGTCTCTTCTTTAAGGAGTCCAGGTACACAGGGACGGATGGGAAGGGATGCAGGAAACAGTGGACGCAGACTGACTGGGGTGAGGAGGTCAGGGGAGGTTGAGGGGCTGTCTGGAGCTGTGGCTTAGATGGTGAGTGACCCCAAGCCCTGGGAATAGAAGGCTTGGTCCCCAATTTGTGGCACTGTTGGGAAGGAGTGGACCTTTTACAAATTGGGGCCAACAGAAGGAAGCTGGGTGCTTGGGTATATGCTCACCAAGGGGATTTGGGGACCCTGGCACCTTCTGCTCTTTGCTTCTTAGCAGCAGCAGTGAGGTGAACAGGCCTCCACCCTCTGCTTCAAAAATGGTGTCTGCGTCACCACAGGCCCGGGGGGCAGCTGGGCCAAGAGATCACAAGCCAAACCTTTCCTCCCTAAACACTGACTGTTCCCGGTATCCTGTCACAGTGTTGGAAAGCTAACATTTCACAGGTGAGGAGAGCAGGCTCAGGACCCCTCCTGTCCCTCCACAGATCCCACCAGTGGCTCTGTACCACAGGCCAGCTCAATGCTAAAGAAACCAGGCCAATAACTGCCATTCTGGCCCCTAGTCATCCCTCAAGGGATAGAGAACAGGCAGGAAAGTGGTCTGCTCTTCTAAAACAAGGATCAGAGCAGTGACAAGGCTGCACACAGGAGACCACAGCAGCTCATCAGCCTGAGGGTGGGATTGAGAAACTTGGAGGGTGCAGGTCAGGAGAGAGAGAGTGTAGGGTGCCTCCAGCAGGAGAGAACCATGTGGACAGGAGAGCAAGTGGCCCGTCTGACACTGGGCTGAGAGGTCAGTGGGGCTGTGGTCTGGCAGTGAGGCAGGGATGGTGAGAGACAGCACCAGGAGATACACACAGCCTCTCATGAAGTGACCCTTCTTAACCAGGGCGGAAACTTACATGTTAATCTCACCTACTAAAATTTTCAGAGGAGCTGGGTTGTGACTCAGTGGTAGGCACCGGCCTAGTATGCAGGAGGCCTGAGTTCCACCAGAGGAATAGGGCAGCCGAGCATGCGGATGTGCAAGCTTCCCTTTCTTGCTAATGTCTTTGTTCATTTTCTGTAGGGAGCAGACTCACCCCCCAAACCCAGTGCTTCAGTAAGCTCTCTGCATGGAGCCAGGAAGCAGCTGCTTCCTAACCAGGTGGCTAGAGGTCTCTGACTGTCTTTCCCGGCCCCAAGCCCTGTCTCTGCTCTGCTCTGTATCCTGGGGAGGGGGCCAGTGGGGATGGCATCAGAGGGCTCCCTGCTCTGGCTACAGAGGATGCAGCGCACTAGGGGGAGGCACCAGAGGAGCCTGGAGGTCTTCAGAGCATGAAGCCAGGGTGTCTATCGCCCTAAGTCTCTGTCCCTCTCGGCCACTCTGGGCTGCTGTGTCCTCTTAACCAAGGGCAGTGCCCATCCCTGAGACTATGTTTAGGCAAAGGCTCAGGTCTCCTAGTGGTGAAACGTCCTCACTTCTGCTCCTCTAGGGATGTTCTTCCGCCTGTTTTTGGTGCTTCTACACTCTGCTCAGGCTTTCACAAAGAATCACTTTAATAAACCCTCTCCTGTGTCTCCAGTTTGGGGCTCTAGTAGTTCCCGGGGAAAACCTGGCCTGTCCTGTGTCCCTGGATTCTTTGGTGTAACTGGAATACGGGGCTGTGGGATGCTTAGTACCACAGGAAGAGCCCAGCTATGGGCTGAGAAACAGAGGTAGGAAACAGGAAACTCAGGAACAGTTCCATCAATAGCTTGGGACCTCAGGCAGTAAATCCCCACACTTGTCAATTCCTGAAGGAAAGGCCTCATTGCCTAAGAAAGAGGGTAGTGGTCTCCACACTTGGGAAAGGTGAGCTTGAACTGGCATCTGGGATGATGGTCCCCAAAGTGCCGCATTCTATGGAGGCATCTTAGGTGCTCCCTGGGGGAGAAGAAGGCTGAGCCAAAGCAGCCCTCTTTGATCTTTTCATAATAAGGAAGTTTCATATGTGATGGAGTGGGACAAAGAAAAGGATTCCTGCCACCTGAAATACTAGAAAGTTCTTGGGCTCAGTGAAGCTATGAGGTCTTCCTGGCTTTGGAGCTGAGATTTTCCCCTTTGCTAGTGCACACAGTAGGGGATCTGGTTGGACGCTACCTTCCCTCTAGTGTATGTCGCAGCAGCTAGGAGTTTGTGCCCTTGTGGTACTGTGCAGCTGCTTGCATGTCAAAGAACTACAATGGTCACCTTGCCCAGCATAGTGGGGGAGGCTTGTGCAGGGATAGATGACGCTGATGCTGCATTCCAGGATGACACTGACCTGAGTTACTTTCTGTGAATGACTCACATGTCTCAGTGGCCCTGTGTACCCTGTGTATCTCTCCTGTTAGCCAGCATGGCTCCAATGTAACCCATGAAACTGGTGATCTGATCCTTTCAGAGGCTGCCAGCAGGGTGCTGGCAACAGTAGCATGGGTGGTTCTGTGGGTCCACGTGGCACTCAACCCCACTCACAAAGCTGCTGTAGGGACCACTGATGATGCTTGTTTCCTGGAGACATTTATCAGCATCCATGCTCACACTACAAAACTCTTCCTGATAACCACCTGCTGGAAGTTATCGCCCCTCCCTCTGAACCCCACCTCCAGCCCTGTCTTCTGCTGGTCCTTGAAGGAACAAACCTGGGGTGGGTGGATGGGTGGGGTGGGGGTCTGATTTTGGCTCTTCTGCTAAACTGGCTCTGTTGGAGGAACATGTTGTACCCAATACAGCATTCTCTTCATGCCCATATAGAAAAGGTTAAGGAAATGTTCTCGTTTATGGGCTGAGGAAAGAATTGACCTAAGAGGGATTTATAAGATGCATTTTGGGTTAGTGTTGTAATCACAACACAAAGGTCTTAAGGGGATACCTTACGCTGCTCAGGCTCCAATAATAAAATACCATATATTGGATGGGTCCAACAATAAATGTTCATTTCTCATAGAGCTAGAGACTGGGAAACTCATGATTAAACTGATGGCCAGTGTGGTTGCTGGGCTGGGCTTGCAGGAGGCTGCCTTCCAGGTGAGTCCTCATGGAACAGGAAAAGATTTTTTCTCCTCTTTTTCTGAGGCCACCAGCCCTACTGGATTAGGTACCTACCTTTATGACCCTATTTGACCTTAATTATCTCCAAAAAGCACCATCTCCAGTCATGGTCACTTTGAGGATCAGGGCTTCAACATGAGGCAGGAGGAAGGGACACAGTCTAGTTACCTGCAAAATATATTCATTCTTTCTCCATAGCTCCAAAAGCTTCAGTCCATCACAGTATCAGCTGTCATATCCAAAGTCTCACCAAAATCCACCTAGATTGGGTAAGGGGGAAACCTGAGGTGTGGTTCATCCTGAGGAAGAATTCCTCCTGAGCTGTATGCCTGAGAAGCCAGAAAGCTATGTGCTTCCACAGTGCTGTGGGGAGACAACCAGGACAGACATTCCAGGAGGGAGAAGCTGGAGTGAGAGAAGCCATGAATCCCAAGCCAGTGCAAAACCTAGGGGGCAAATCCCATTACATCTTTTAAGTTTTGAGAATCATCTTTCTTGGTCTAGTGTCCCACATTCTGTGTAGTGGTTTTACCACTGTGGCTCTGAGTGGTGGGGGTCCTACTGCCAAGGCTACCCCCAGGTCTCAGCAGCCCGCTCCCCAGTACTCCACAGAGGGGCCCACACCTGGCTCTGGTCAGAGACCTGGTCTGTTGAAAAGGAGATGCTCACCCCCAGCTCCTCCTGCAAGTAATCCCAGCATCCTGCAGGGGTTAAGAACATCCTAGGGTTTAGCCACCATCAGCTCTTGATGCTACCTCTATAAGGAAGGAATCATTTTGTCTAGGAGAAGTCAAGGCTGTTTCAAATTTGGGCAAAAGCATTAAGAAATCCCTGAGATTAAGACGTAGATTCGTGGAATTGGTGTTTCACAGTGATCTCTTCTCTGTGCCGAACATCCCTGTCTGGCCAGCATCTCAGGAGATGCCTTCACAAAATCATACACACAGTGCCAATAAACCTGGAATGAGACAATGACCAAGGTCCTTCTCCTTCTCTACAAGGAGTCTCTGCCTTGGCTCTGTTTTGTAAACAAGGATATAGAAATCCCAAGAAATTAGCTGGAGTAAGTTAGGCAGCCATCAAAGCTACCAAAATTCCCCAGGGAGCAGAGACCAGGGCAAGTCACATCTGCCCTTCAGAATGGGAGGTTACAGCAGAAGTACCAGTGCTGGACTAGCACTTTAAAGTTCTCTCCCACAGGATGTTGGTGTTGGACTCATCTCTGGTCTGCTCCTGGGTGTGTGCGTGGTGTAACCCAGGATTCACCCAGGACCTCACATGTGTGAGCTCTCTCCCTGACATGCCCACCTCTGTTCAAGGGGTGGGAGTTCAGAGTGCAAATCTGGAAGTTAATACCTCTGCATGAGACCCAACTTTTCCTCCGTGACCTGAATGACCTTAGGCAAGGAGCTTCCCCCTGAAACCCTTCCTCATCTATAAAGTAGGACCCAGGGGACAGAGCTGCCAGTCAATTACATGACATAATTATGCAAATCATCTTTGAAGGCTGCAAGATTTCAGTGATAAATACCATTAAGATCAAACCCAGGGGATGTGATCTGTCCTCATCTGAAAATCTCACCCACAATTTCACTGAGGCCACACACCAGCGTTGTGCTATTATTTTTTAAAGCAATTTCCATTCATGTTTAAATTACTAGTTTCCATTGCAGCCCCAGGTCAGCCAGTTAAAGAAGTGACTAAAAATAGAACTACCTAAAGCAAACACATATTGCCCTCTTTCTTAACTTTTTCTTTTTGTTTTAAAAAGCCATTTGAAGAGGCAACAAGCACCCAATGGGCAAAAGCTGGTAAAAGATGGGTTTCAGACCCAACCTCCAGCAGACACAGACAGGTAGTATCTTGGGGTCTCTCCAACTCTGCAAGAGTGTCCTTGTGGCAAAACCCTGAACACCAACATTCACATGGGAGAGTGAGCTGTCATGTGGTGACCTCTGTGGTGAATGAGGGTGTCCTCCTCCCTCAGAAAGTACACTGATAAGCTCCAAGGTCAGAGTCATGTTCGTAATCCGAGGGGAGCCAATAGCCTGAAATACTCCCAGGGTGTCATTGCACCGAAAACTAGACTTTTACTTTGACCTGGATGCTCCTCAACTTTATTTATATGTCTGCCTAGCTTAGATGAAGAGCACATAGGTTATTGGTTGACTGGCTTGATGTCAGAGAAGCCTGGATTCAAGACCTGGATTGTCTGTTCTAGCTGTGTGACTTTGGAAAAGAGACTCAATCTTTGAAACTGAGTCTCCTTCTGTATAAAATAGGCCCATGTTGGCTCCAACCCCATGCAGTCTACATGCAGACAAGATGGCAGCCTGTCTATACCAGAGAGCTCAACCCACCTGCAGCAGACAGATCCTATGAGGTCCCCAGGACCCCCACCTTCTGGCATTCATGCTCTTGCATATAATCTTGTGCCCCTGAGGGTGGATGGGATCTATGACTTGTTTGTGATCAACAGACTATGACAAAGCTAAGAAGTTTTGCAGATGTAACCAAGGGTTCAAATCAGGATGAGGCCATTTCTGGCCTTGGATAAGCAAATGATTGTGATATGAGTTGACTGTGGAGAAAGCATGGAACTAGGAATTGTGGGGAATTCCAGGGGCTGCCATGGCACGGAATTGAATTCTGATTCATAGGCAAAGGTAGATAATACTAATGATAGAGACTTGTGTGTATAGATTCATGTAATCTTCTCAATGCCCCTGGAAAGGGGCCGCTACAATTATGGATTGACCACTTATACCCTACAAGAGCAAGATGCTATGGTTAGGGACCACACCCTTCACTTGGGTCCTATTTCTTACATATGGCAGCTGCCAGTGCATGTGGGGGACCTCAGACATGCTCATGGGTCACTGACTTCTCATCCCCCATTTGGGGTCCTGTCTCAGCTTGTACCCCTCCCCCTATCCCTGCCCTGAACCTGGCACCAGACTCTTCACTCATATGAAAGTATAATCACTGCTGAACAGTACAAGATGCCAGTGGGTAGCTGCACCATTAGGGAAAAGTTGAGAGATTTCTTGGTATTTTTGGAATTGTAATTACATATTGAGTTGGTATTACAAATCCATCCATGTTCTATTAACTGAGATAGAGGAATAGGATACAGAGCGATGTGTGTGTCTGTCAGAAAGGATATCTTTAAAATAACAGAATCTTAAGTGGTTTCTAAGGTGGATGCATTTCAGCAAGGAAATGGTGTATCTGGAGGTCTGATATTAAGGTAGCAGGAAATACAGATTTTTTTCCAATCCTGGAGTTACTGGCCCTAGTTAGGGTCTTGTAGGTTTTAGAAGCTCCAAGAAAGCTTTCATGTGCAGTCATTTTAGAGATCAAATGGATTAAACTAGTGATGGCCAGTTCTGGCTGTATGTTAGAATCGCTGTGAAGAATTATTGACGCTTGGACTCCAACTTTAGAGATTCTGAATTGGTTGGTTCGTAATTCATTGACCAGGCATGGATCAGTCAAAGGTTCCCAAGGTGATTTTTAAAGAAGGTGGGGAATACAGCGGCCAGGTAATTGGAGGGAGAGAGTCTGTGTGATGGGAGGGGAGGTCAGTGAGTGCCAAGAATTCAACATTCATGTGCACAGCCTGGGCAAATACAGATTTCATCTGAACCTGAATTTTTACACAAGATTTTTAAAAATTAGACTTTAATTTTGTGTTATGGGCTTTGAATACACAACTTATTTCCAAAACAGTTTTAAGAGCATTCAAAATCCAAGCAAGGTAACATCCTAGCGAAAAGAACTCAGGGGAAAGAAAGATGGACTTCAGAATAAGATCAATGAAAAAGTAGTGATGGAAGAAAAAAGTTCATGAAGGCTCCTTGCATGAGGCGAGCCCTGTCCCCATCCTGCAGTGGCGCTAGGTGCTCATACCTGTAAGCTTCCTCTCTAACTCGGACCCTTGCACACCCTGGGACATACTGCAAGACCACACCCGAGGTAGGAGGTGTTTGCCAGATATTGGTGAAATAAACTGTTGGCTAAGCTCATTGCTAACCAGCATCCCTTCCAGAAAATGCAGGGAATTCTGTCTGTGTCTGAAGACTCTTGCGGTGTTCACTGCAGTGTCTACAAGTCAAACTGGGAATGGCCACACATACACATATGTCACCAGGATGTTAAGGGATACACAGGAGTGAAAACAAATCCTTCTTGGGGACATTCTAAGTTTCAGAAAATTTTAGAACACTGAATTCAGTCCTGCCTATCAGCAAGTCAATTTCTGGGGGAACCTATTATAGGATGTGTTGTGTGTGGATAAGTCCAGATACTTGTGCACTTATATATCAGAGTAGCTGTAATAAGTCTGTACCAACGGTTTTGTTTGTTTGTTTGTTTGTTTTGTTGTGGCTCCCTCAAGGGGGCAGCCTGGGCAAAAATGGATTTTAGTTGAAGCTGAAAAGAGACCTGCACAGCACCTGAGATCTTGGAAGGGCCAGGAGAGCAGCCCTGATCCAGTGCTTCTTGCAATTCTTGCAGCAATTGGAAAGCTGGAGGATTCCAGCCAGCTCTGTAGCTCCCTGGGCCTGACCTGTTTTCCATATCTTGGGAGTTGCGAGGGATTTTATGAGGCCATGTGAGCTGAAAACATCTGCTTGTACGTAAACGGGAGTTTTCTGAAATTCTAAAGGCTACATTGCAATTGCAGACTATGATGTTTGTGCGCTTAAAGTCAGGAAACAATTCATTTAGACAACGGAGAGTCATGAGCATATTTAATATTTTACTGCTCTGATCATCAGGGCAGGAAGATTTTATCAAACAAGCACTCAATCTCCGAGAAACTCATTGAGCACCAGCAAAATGATTAGCTCTGTGAAAAGACTTATGGGGGCAGCGAATACAAAGTCAGAGCGCCCGCCTTCACACGGCCTTCATCCCAGTCTGCTGTGACATAAACCAGACGAGATGTGAGGACTTTAACTCAGGACATCACTAGGAAAGCCCTCCTCTGTCCCTCAAGTAACTGCCACGCTTCCAAAGCACAGCCTCACCTGCACGGTACAACCTTCAGGTGGTGGCGCTCCAGATACCCTCATCACATCCTCCCTCCTGCAAAAGTGTAGACCAAGGAGGACATTAAGCCAATGGGGCCCTGGAGTGGGGCCTGGTTTTCTAACAGTTGCTACTGTTCGCTGGAACCAGCAATGAGCCAGGTACCTGCTGCTGGGTGCGGGTCAGTCATTTGTCCTGCAGCAATCCCTGTGTGGCCACCCACGTCACTAGTGGGGTGTGCACCTCCCTTAGGTACTCCGTTCCTCTATTGAGCAAGTGTGACCAGAGCAGCGCCTTAGACTGTTAGGCCCTAATGGGCCTCTCCACTTACAATTTTAAAATCATCCCTCACCTCTCCTGCCTGGGAGCCACACAAGTAAGTCTCCATCCTCCTCTGCACAGTGGGTCAGGTCAGCACAGGCCCCACCCTCCACATGTCAGTGAGCGCCGCCTGCCTTGTGTAGCACTGCACAGTCAGCAAGGAGCAACCCTAAGGTTAAATCGGGCCTTGATTACCTAACACCCCTTCCGTGAGAGACGGACAAAGCAGGTGAACCTAGGCACATAAAGGAGATCATGGGGAGCCCTGGCCCCTACACCCCCAGCTCCTGTGAGTGCCATGGAAGCCCCCGACCCTTGGTGGTAGTGCTGTCCACAGCTGGTCCCTTCATCCACTCCTTTGGTTCCTCCTTCAGGGAGAGGCAGGTTAGGAACACTTGTAGCCTATTTGACCTCAGAGAAGTCACTTGGCGGTGGCTGCCTCAGTTTCTTGCTCTGAACAATGGGGATACTCCTAATAATGTTAATATACAGAGTTGTGGGAAGTCAATGGCAAGCACATAGAAAGCAGTCAGAACACACACAGTATTTAGTAACGGTGGGCTATTATTATGGTTATTGCTTTCCTTGAAGGAAGTGCTCAGGAATTCCTATAACTTGATTCTACTTAGTGCAAAGGCTTTACTTGGCAGGGCAAGAAGGGAGGGCATGGGAGCATAAAGTTCTCACCCTGTGATCTGATGTCGCCTGGCATGTCTATGTTCGCAACAAATCCAACAGTCAACGCTAGGTCTATATTTTTGTCTTGTCTATTAAAAGCATCCCAGAGAATTTACTAGAGTCACAAAATAAATTTAATAATAGGACATAACTAAGCACTCGGCTTAGGTATGATAATTAATAGTATAGTATATATGAGTCTACAAAGAAGACCCTGTTTACAGTTTTGTTCTAAAGAAAGAATGATCAGAGCTCTCTGTTGCAAACCCAGATCCCCAGAGCTAATTTGAAAAGAAAAGAAATGGGGCTGGACAACCAGTTCCTGGCTTCTGCCTTAAAGACCTGGATCCTAAGATGTGTTCTAAGTAGCAATGAAGTAGGAAAAAATGTCTACTGTGTGTGCCAATGGTGACCGTTAAAATACCTCCAAAACATAAACCTAAGAATAATGGGATAACTGTCTTTAATTATACCTGATCGGCAGAAGAAAGAACCAGCTTCTTGCCAAATCATGGCTTCTGAGACTACTGAAAAAGAGGGCCTTGGATATAAAGAAATTAGGTGTTTACACAAACACACACTGACACTGGAAATGTGAAGGTTACCAAAGTAAGTCAACAAAAGCCAGAGACCTTAAGTGGATGCCATGAATTTATACTACTAGAACTCAGGCCAAGATCCAGCAGGCCCAGGAATGTGGTCCCAATGGCGTCACAGTTGGAGAATTCCTCAGAAAGGCCAAGTGTCTCGGTCAAGGGTGCAGGGAAGTCAAGGGCAGAATGCAAAGTACATGACCTTAGAAGCATGAGTGTGTGACTCTGAGAGATAACGCTCTCTTTTCTCAGGAAATCTCACCTCCAGCAGTGGCCAAGGCCCCGCAGCCCAGCCTGCCTGTTAGAACGCCTTACCTCTCTCACCTGGCAAGTACAGAATTGGCTGGGACAAGAGGTCGTCATTCTACTTTTGCACAGTGACGTCCCTATGCAGACTGGCTGTGTCTTTCCGCTGCCAGCTGGCTGTGTCCCAGTGTTCAGATGTCAGAGCACCAACCACATGGGCAGTGTATGTCAGCAGCACAGAGCTTGGCAGGAGCTAGACCAGGCAGTGATCACCGAGCACAGCACCTGATGGAACAGCATCCTGAGTGCAGCTGGTAAGACAGGCAAGGCAGTGGTGTTGGGGATCACATCCATCCCCATACTGCTCCCACATGAGGACTTGGATCCTTGGCCTCAGAAGCAGCACATGCAGAAAGGGGTAGCCTTCATCTGTGTGCACGTAGGAACATTCCCTCATACTCTCACGATGCTTCATGCTACTACTTAACTCCAGGTCATCTTGCTCGGTGGAATGGGCACTACCCAGCCACCACCACTGACAGTGCATGCCAAGCCCACAGCTCTGAGCACCCCAGTGATATAGTTCAATTCTCAGTTCTCAAGAACAGAGGGAGCTTGGAATGGTGGTGCATAGGTGAGGCAGGAGGATCGTTGCAAGTTTGAGGATTTTTTTTTTTTTTTGGTACCAGGAATCAAACCAGGACCTTACATTTGCCAGGTAGCCTCTTGTACCACTGAGCTATCTTCCCAGCCGATCATCGCAAGTTTGAGACCACCCTGGGCTACAAAGTGAGCTCAAGAACAGCCTGAACTGCATAGCGAGACCCTGTCTCAAAAAGACAAAAAAAATAATAATAATGATAAAAAAGAACAGAGGGCTTCGGGACTCTCCTATGGATGAGAACACAGGAGGATCAAATAATTAATTTGCAGAGCTGGAAAGGATCTTAGAGATGTTCATTCATCCTGTCTATTTTAGAGATGAAGAAGCACAAACTGCTTGTCCAAAATAACAAAACAGCAGGAGGGGAAGCCAAAAATGGAGTTTCCTGAATGCCATCACCTTGCTGTTCTCCACAGCCAGTGGAAGGAATGCAAAGGTGGACACGTGTTCACAGGGCAGGATCCATTCCTGTGTGGATGGCTGGGGCCAGACAGTATGTGACCTGGGCATTTAAAGCTGGGACCTCAAATCTCAGAAGTCTCTATACACCTGTAAAGCTCACCTGTACCTCCTACCCTTTGTGTGTGCATGGACGAAACACACATATACATGTAAAGTGTGTACATGCAATGATGAAACCATGGTACGCACACTCCTTTGTAGGAAAAACCAGCAGAAGAGAGAGTGTTCATCCCACCTGAGACTTCAAGATGACTGTTTTCATTTGGACCCGTAAATGAAGGAATTAGCACCAAGCCCAGGGAGCAGAGTGGTGACACAGCGATCTTTGTCTCTAGTCCCCAGCGCCTGTGAACCATTCTTCCCCCTCTTCTCAAACTCTCCGTCAGCTTGGTGTGTCTACCCGCCCCCTCCTGACTGAGGGACCATGTGCTCCACCCAGAGCTGCTGGCATTATCTCTACTCTGGAATGAGAGGGGCCTCACCCTATTAGAGTAATTCTTGGCACATGGATGGAAACATTTCTGAGATAAGCTTCATACCATCCTTCAGGTGACCGGAAGTGGGAGAGAGGGTGAAGGGCTGACCGTTGCTTTTCTCTGGAAGAGCCCTTACTCTCCAGGGCCTGGAGAGACCTTGAGGTCTTTGTGGGGGTGAAGGACTTGGGGTCCTTCTCCTGCCCTGACATCTGGCCCAGCAGCAGGTCTCTGGGAGGTAGAGAGGTCGAAGGCCTCTTCCTGCCTCTGTCCGACCTTAGCCAGGCTCTGCCCTCTCTTCCCACCCTGAACTGAACCTCTGCTCCTTCCCCACATGTGCTGCAAACCTCTGCTTTCAGTCTTCCTGACCCCAGTACCCCCATCTGGGGTCCTTCTCCCACCCTTGCCTGCAGGTTATAGTCCCCTGAACGTCAGGAGCTGCCCTGACCCTGTTCCCCCAGGCTGCGTGTTCTACCAGGGCCACCTGTGTCCACCTTGGCACCTCCTTATTGCCCTCCAAACTCAGGCTCTGGCATCTGGTAGCTTCAACCAACAACCTACCTTCCTGGGCCTCAGGATGGAAGGTGGCTGGGAAACCCCATGAAAACTCAGTGCTACTGAATTCCATGGCAACACTTTGAAGTTCTTGTGATGTGTGGTTCTTTTCACTTCTAAAGGTACCCTGGCGAATTATCCATGTTGGTGCTCTGAGGCCCACTGGACTGTCCCCCTCTGTCCTCCGATGTAGTGAAGCAGCCCTAGTTACCAGGGCAGCAGGGCCACAGGTCTCTGTGCAGCCAATCAGAGTGGCACACAGGACGGCCAGGAGCACACCTCAGAGTGAAGAGGTTGACCAGGGGCAAGGATGTGTTACTTGGCATAGAGCCAGGAGGAGGCTGGGGACAGCTGCTAAGGGCAGCGCTCACTCCCCATCTAGCAACTGCCACTTTTGCCTAAGTGGGGCCATCTGACCTTGGCCTTTGTCCTATGGAGGATGAGGAAAGGTCAAACCTCAGCCCTGGCCATGCACCAGGCCTTGGGGAAATGTCCCAGGCTTCCCCCGGCCCTTTCTTCTCATAAAGCCGGGCATTCCGAGCGGAATAAGGTGGTGGGGAGCCGGATCATGGTGCCAAGGCCAGAGTTTAAGCCTGGCTCAGCTGAGCCCCAGCTCTGTGGCCCTCACTGGAGGCTCAGTGTGAGCTCCGGAAATAATGCCAGGCCCTGCTCCATAAAATCCTAGGAGCAAATAGGAACAGCACATCCCACAGCTCATTATTGTTTCCAGGTGGATTCTTTGACTTCCGGAAAGGCAAAGAGGACCAAGGGATGCAGACTGGGTTTCTGCGTCACTTCTGTCCCTCCTCCCAACTATCTCCTCTTTCCCATCATCTCTAATGGGCGAATCTTATACTTCAGGAATGGAGAGGGAGCAGCTTCCTAGGGAGAAATAAAACTTTAAAAGCCTGTGACTACTTTTTATAATTCCACCAGCCACAGAGTAGATTCTGAAGTTAAGATCCAATATTTAAGAATCTGAAGTGCTCTGTATGTTTAGGGGACCTGACTCAGTTATTAAATTTCCCATGACTCAGCTATTAAATTTCCCTCTTATATTCTATTGCCAGGTGCCCTTAAGTTCCCACCTTAAAAACCCTCTCATGGGTTCAGGAGACCCACAGCCTGGCAGCCTGTGTACAGAGCTCTATAACTGTGTTAGGGGCCGGAATCTGCTACCTAGGGCTCTTGTCAAATTGCAAATATTGGTGCCCCCTTCCCTGATGACTCTGATTCATACTCAAGGGCAGCACTTGGAACATGCTCTGGATGGTTCTCACAATCATGCCAGGCTGAGAGTCCTGGGCTAGTGAGAGCTCCGTTACTCAGAGTCTGGTGCTTCCCTCGGACCCTGGAATGAGGACTCCCACATGTAGCCCTCAGACCAGTGGATCAAATCTCCTCCTTCCTAAAGAGCAGGAGAGTTGAACATGCTTCAAAAACCACATGGGGGGGCTGGGGATATAGCTCAGTGGAATAAGCGCTTGCCTAGCAAGTGCAGGGTCCTGAGTTCGATCCCCAGTACTGCAAAAAAAAAAAAAAAAAAAAAAAAAAAAAAACCACATGGACGCATGAGCAATCGTTTTTAAAATGAGGGAACCCAATTTAGGAAATCAGGTTGGGAAAGGCAGGCAGGCCTAAGCGATGACTTCAGTGTCATATGCAAGCGGCTAAACTTGCCAGCATCAAGAGGTACAGGGGAGAGAGAATTCCAGGAGGACCAAGTGATAGCACTGGGTCTGTTGGGCAGAGGTGAGGGAACCTCAGCAGGGTGCTATGTTGGGGTCCCCCTGAGGTAGCAGAGTGGCAGGAAACAAGAACACACACAGTGCAGTAACTGCAGTGGAGGCTGGCTTACAGTTCTCCACCCTGCTTTCCCTGTGTCCTGGTGAGCAGTGGATGGCATGGCCCAGCCCCCACACACATGAGAACAGTCATGGGATTAGGCTTTGGGCTCTGGAAATTGGCAAGAAACCATTTGGGCCTTCTGGACAGGGACTGTGTGAACCTCTTGGGTCTTCCCTGTGTGCAGCCCTGTGTGGGGCACAGCACTCCTAGGGTGTGACAGAGCAACAGGTGAAGGGACCCAGGCATAGCCGACCACAGAGCAGACACCGCCCCAGGTTGGCCTGTGAGGCAGTGGCCGGGTGTCCTCTCAGCACCCAGCCTGGCTGGCCAGCACCAAGCCTCCTGTCTATGTGGTGAAAGCTCTCATTTACAAAGGGTGTGCACACTCCTTAGTTGGGTGAAGCCTCCAGAGAATCCTGTCAGATCCCTCTTGACCTTCTGGAGTGTGCAAGAGAGACAAAGTCACATAGTTTTCTCCTTGTAGGAGTCCCGCAAGGGACTCCCCTCTCCCAGGGGCACTTTATCCCCACAAGAAAGCTCTGTGGCATTTGTGACACAGAGCCACAGACACATGGATCTTTTATTTTCTGAGGCAAGTCCCAAAGATACTGTAAAAAGCCGCAGAACCCATGGTGGACATACACAGAGGCAGGCAAGTCTGCCCTTCACTGTCACCTGCTGGGTGTCAGGGCCTCTGCTCAGCTCAGCTTCAGAAAGCAGGGATGGGTGCTGGGGGCAGAGAGACCTTGAGCAGAGTGAAGAACAACCCCCCAACCCCTCACCATCTGTTGCCATGGCAACCTCCAGACTGAGTTCCTAAGAGATGCCTGGGCTGCACTCTGTCTTGTTTCCATTCAGGTAGTGGGCTCCTGGCTGGAGCTGCATCTTCCCCTCCTCACTTCTCACTCTTTCCAGTCTCCTTTCCCCTCACTCTGGATTAACAATGAGCAGAAGTGGAAAAACATCACCTTGAGGGTCAGAGATTGATACAGGCATAGGATGACCAGCAGCACCAAACTTCTACACATGAAGCCTGTGGGTGACCTGAGACACACTGAGGAGACCCACCCCGCGTCACCTCTCCTCCAGTCCCCAAGCCCGTGTCTCGGGTTTAGGTGGCACAGCGGTGCCTTCTCATTCTAAACTATAACTCTCCACCAGCAGAAAGGAGCACACACAGTCTTCTACATTATAACTGAAGGTCCGGACTGCACAGCTTGCCTTTAGAGATGCCGCCTGGTCCACTCTGCTATGGTCCCCGTGTCTGTGTCCCCAGTATTCCTAATTGGAACCTGATGTCCAAGCTGATGGTTGATTGGGCCTTGGGGAGGTGAGTCAGTGATGATGGCAGGGTAGGGAACACAGGATGGGATTAGTACCAAAGAGACCAGAGTCCTCAGGTCCCACCATGGGAGGACCTAGGTTCCTTCTTGTAGGCACCATTTCTGCACTGGAAACCAGGCCTTCACTAGACCCTTAATCAGCTGGTGCCTCGATCCCAGCATTCACAGCCTTCAGAACGGAGAAACAAGCTTCTGCTGATTATAATTCACCTTGCCCACACTATCTGGCCAGAAACCAAACATATTTCCATCCACCTTCCCAATGCCCCTTCACACAAAGCCAGCGGGAGGCAGGAGCTGAGACCATCATTGCTGGGCACCCAGGGTGGGCGCCATCTGTCCTTGTGTACTATGCTCCCTGGAAAAGAAGTTCACAACCTCTGGAGAAGGGGAGCTGTGGGTAGATCACTGCTGGCAGACCCCAACCTGCCTGTGGTGGGACAGAAGAGCACAGCGTCTGCACCAGAATGAGCTCATGCTGAAGTGAGCCACCCAAGGTGACCCCGCCCACCCCCAGCAGCTGTGGCCAGGGAGGGAGTCTGGATCCTGTCTGTTCTGGAAGTCAGATGGGCACCCTACAGCTCCCCGTGACCTGGACTGGAGCCCTGTGCCACTGTCAGAGTTTTTCTGGGTCACACAGTAAAGGAAACAACTGGCATTTGCAGAAGATAGTCGGGGACTGTTTATTTCCCTACCGATGCATGCACGGACTGTTCTAGAGCTCCATAAACAGGACCCACTCATCATCAGCATTTGTGAGCTGAGTCCCGAGGGAGCCAGCTCTCTATCAACAATGCTTCTGACCTCCATGTCCCGAGGCCATTAGGGGCTGTGCACGTGAATCTGCATTAGCAAGGCACCTGTGTTAGCGGTGGCAGAAGCTGCCTGCTGACAGATACAACCTCTGATGATGTTTCAGAGGCTCTTTATCCAGGGGTCCCCTGGAGTCCCCAGGGTGGGGTAGAAATGCCACTTCTGTGCCCTACCCACACACAGAGACACTGATGTCAGTAGCCTGGGGAGAGACTGGCATCTCCCATAATGATTTAAACATGTAGCCAAGCTGGAGAACGAACACTGGTTTCTCATGAAACACAAGTCCCTGCCCCTCCCCTGGAGATGTTTGGATGGAATCTGTCCACTCTGGTCCCTTCACTTGGGAGGTTTCCAATATCTGGGGCCCAGGGGCGGAACTAAGAGTGGCCATACAATTCAAACAGGAGGACTATTTGGATCTAATGTGCTCAGCACATCCTGCGTTTGTCTTCCCAACCTGCTTTCTGTTTTGCTTTTACTTCCTTGTTGTTTTTTCCTTCAACAAACCACACTCACATATAAGACACACACTCTAACCTGTTAACCCTCCCTTTGTGTTCAAAGTCCAAGCTGCGTATGATCTCACTGAATCTCAAAATATCCTGCAAAAGAGCCAGGCCTTTGTTCCCTAAGACAAGTTGGCAACCTGAAGGTGGGAAGAAGTCAATCTGATCCTGCCATGAAACCCACATCATGATGGAAGCCCAGTGTCCCGAACAATTTCCAATTCACAGAATGTTTCCACCTATACATTGCTGTAGAGTCTTATAGCAAGCCTGCGGGGATAGTATATTCCTAACCAAAGTGACCACACCTCCTGATTTGCTCCAAACAACCCTGGGTTATGCTCATTATCCCAGAGGAAGTGTTGGTAGGATCTTCTGACACTCTCAAAAGTGCCTTGGTTTGGACAATGAATTATGTGCTGACCTTACTTTAACCTTCTTCCTGATTTAAGAGGGGGGCATTTAGGCTCACACAAGTTAATTTGTTCAGAGTCATTTAGCTACTTCGAGGCAGAGATAAGGCAAATGGCTAGCCCATCCAGTGGTATTACTGAACAGTAGAATCAGAGCTCCTTGAGCTAACCTTTCTTGTAACATATGAAGAAACTAAAAATGCAGGGAAACTATCCCGACGGAGTCTCTCTTAGAATGCTCTCTGCAAGGGAATGAGCCCAGGGCTTAGCTGTCTCCTTGACAACATTCTATGAAAACATCCTCACAGATTAGTAAATGACACGTCATTGTCATCACAATGAGACTTGAAAGCCCAGAACTGGAAACTGAGTATGAGGAAATTTAAGGGAGGATATGAATGCCGTTTGCTCTCTACCTTGGGGCATTTGCCACTCCTCTCTGAGCACACCTGCTGTTCAAACATAAAATGGGACCGATCTAACATTCTATTCTGTTCCCGGGCCGTCACCAGAGGGCAGCCGAGGCTCACCAGATGTTCTGACAGCATCTGTCTCCGGAGGTCCTTGTGAGTCAGCTCTGTTTTGATCGTTTCTCACACCAGTGAAGCAGCTCTCATAAACAGGGATGCTGGGGACCAGATGAGCTAAAATATAGGGCTGTGCTTCTTCCCTGGAACCCAATGCTGCCGACTGCTGCTATCACAAGCACATCAGTAACAGGCAGTGACTATACCTTAACCTGAGAGAAGGTCACTTGCCCAGAAAACTCCCTGAGCGATGGTGACATAGAAGGGTGGACTCAGAAGGCTGGCTGAGCTGGGGGTGCTTTCAGTAACCCTACCCAGACCCTTGGTGGGGCCTGCTTCCCCGGGGAGACATCCTAGAAACCGCCTCAGCCGCTGAACACCACAAGGAGAGGCAAGGAGCCTCTCTTTCTGTGAGAATCATAGCTCTCCTGGCCTAGAGAAGCCCCAAACCCTGTACATGACTGATTCTGTAAATCAGGACGTTGTTTCCCTAAAATGACACAGTTCAAGGCCTGGATGGAATCTTTATTTCACAGTCTTTCCCGCCTTTATTTGTCCCTGTAAATGGTAACCTGAACCAGAAACTCAAGAAATGGGAGGGGGGGCCACACCGCTTACCTATCTAATTGTTTTTGTTCTCCCCATCAGTCTGGCCTTTGAGCAGTCCTGAGGCCTGCCTGGCTCTTGCGGATTGCTTTCCTTTAGGGAACAAAGCAAACGGCAACACAGGCATTTTAGAATTCTTTGGGGGCAAAGGAGCTGTGCAGTGAGCTTTTCGTATAAATGGACAAAATCTCGCAGACTGCCAACCTGAAATTCCAAAAGTGCAGGTAGAGTTGGTGTCCTTGCCTTATAGCCTAGTAGCAGGGCAAAGGGCTCCTGGGGCTCTAAAGAACCAATTTGTGTTTCAAATACCTCTGGAACTTGACACCTTGACGCCACCTACTCTCAGGGAATCTGAGTAAGTCCTAGAACAGCTTTCTTCAGGAGAGTGGCAGACTCTTGGCTTTCTGAAAGCTGTCTATTCACCTTCTGGGCTGCAGGCCTGGACTGTGGGGGGCAGGACACCCCCTTCACAGCCCCGTGGCCCCAAGGCTGACCAGCCCTGGAAGGGACACCAGCTCTTGCATTCCCTGGAACTGCAGATTCTGACCAGGGGCATCTAGAAATCAGGCAGGTATCCCTAATGGACAGGTGTCATTTGGGGGGGAAAAATGTATATATATATATATATATACTGTAAACCCAGCAGGCAAAATTTAACGAACCTTTTCTGTAGACTGGGACAGATCAGTTTGCAAGCATAAAAAAAGTCACCACCTATTTTCTATGTTTTTAGGTGGACAAAGAGTTACTAATCAAGACGAATGTAGACCTCCAGTTTTCTGCAAAAATCTATTGAATTGGCTTGCAAATACCGATAACCTGAGCAAAGCCACGTTCTTCCGGTTCCATGAGACCGGGTGCCTTTTCCATCCAGCTGTAGACTCCAGGGACCTTTCCTGGGCTTTCCCAGTATTTCCAGGAAATTCTCCTTCAGGAGCTCTGTCGGAGTGAAAGGTCTGGGCCCGGGCCCGGGCTATGCCCCTCCCCCACAGGCTCCGCCCGCTCTCAGGTTTCCCAGGCCGTAGAGGCAGGAACCTGCTCAAATGTTCCCCAGTCATCCTCTCCTGCAGGTGAGGATGCAGCCGCCTCCAGAGCCTCGGGGTGGCTCCATCCCTGACCGGTCTCTCCTGAGCAAGCAAAGCGCGACTGAGATCCGGGTCCTAACCGAGCACACTGCGTCTCCCGTCTCACGCAAGGGGAACACCTTTGTCCCTCGTGCCTTAGGTTAATTTTAGTAGCTCTGAGTGAAAGTGAGAAAGGGGGTTAAGAAATGTTATTTTTGCGCTTTGCCAAAGAGGATCATACTGACGCCTGGACTCTCTCCAGGTTACCCGAGGGAGTCCATGGGGACGGTGCCTTGGGGATCTGTCTTGCGGCCACCTCTCCAGGACGACGGACACCCGCTGGTCGCGCCTTCTTCCAGGAGCGGTGGCGGCGGGCGCGGCGCACTGCTTGGGGGGGGGCAGTGGCGCCCCAGGGGTGTTTCCGGGTGGCACCACATGGTCCAGGTGGCACCTCAGGTCTCTGCAAGGGCACTATGGGTCGTGCAGGTCTCCCGGGTCCCCCTCCTACCTTCACGAAGAGCTCGATCTCGGGGTCCCTGTCGTCCCCATTGGCCGTCGCCGAGTCCGTCATGCCGTCGCCCTGTCCCCGTCCCTGCGTGTCTAACGTCGTGTTTTAAACCATCCACTCCTGCACCCACGGGAGGGCACACTCGGGGCAGCGCGGGGCAAAGACGGTGACGGTGACCAGTCCTGAGCAACAAGTGCGGCGGCGGCGGCGGCGGCTGCGGTGTCACCGGATCCCGACTGTCAGCGATCGCGCTGCGAGCCCAAAATAGCCGTGGCCGGGGGCGGGGTCAAGGGGGACCTGCTGGGCCACTGTCCGGCAGGGACAGGGCCTCCACCCCGCGGGCCTGCAGGGGGTGCTAAGGGAGGAGAGGAGGGTTAGGGACAGAGGCACAGAGGAGAGATGGCTTTTCAGTTTTAAATAACACCTCCCCACTCCACCAGTTCAGGGATGAACCTAGAGCTTTGACACTGAGCTACACCCTCAGCCCTTCCCTTTACTATTATTATTTTTTTAATTTTTGAGACAGTGTCTTATTAAGTTGCTAAGTTTCCCAACTAAGTACGCTTGAACTTGTGATTATCCTGCTTCAGCCTCCTAGAGTGCTGGGAAGTTTTGTGCTACCAGCTCTTGCCTTGGAAAGCTTTTCCTGTCTTATTAGCCATGTCCGGGGCAGGGAGAGGCGATGAGAGCCAAGGAGGTTAGGAAGGACTGGCACATGGGCCCTGTACACGGGGACCTTTGCAATCCTTGGTGAAGCAAAGAGAAGGGCAGGCTGGGTGCCGGGAAGGCAGAGGGCTGAGCGGGAGGGGTTAGGTGTCCCTCAGCAAGGGAACCCTCTCTCTCTCCCCGTCTCCTCTCTCCTTCCCCTTCTCCCCCCCCCCCCCCCCCCCCGTCTCCTTCTCTTTCTTGCTATTCTTTCCTTTCTGTTCTCTCTGCTTCTTCAAGGGCACATGATACACATGCAGAAAACACACACACACCTCAGAGAGCTTCCCCAACCTGCTTCTCACATACAGCGAGCAACCGATGAAGAAATGCCTGGATAGCCGTGCCCTAGAGCTCCCGTGGGCTAATAGCATCCCCACTGAAATTGGTGCGCGGCTCCCTTGCCTGGGTCTTGGTGCTGCTCCGTTGCTCCTGCCACCACACTGGAGAGAGTCGCCTCTCTGCTGGTGACCTGGGTGATGTTGTCACCTGTTTTCACTGCCACCATTCATCTCTTCCTTCTTCTGCTGAGGGACATGCTTGTGGAATCCAGTTACGAGTGCCACAAATATTTGTGTGATGACCGTTCTCGGCCAGATATCCTTGGGTTGGACCCACAACCCTTTTCTCTTTGAAATACACCTGAGGGGTATTGCTGGATGGGATTGGGATTGCTGGGTCCCAGGGGGTGGGGTTGCTGGATCCCAGGATGTGAGGGTGTTCTTGATACACAGCACTGTGTGGGCTTCTAAAGCGATGATACGAGCACACATTCCCCATGCTTGGTATCTCTTAAAGACAGTTGCTCACTTTTCACAGTCAGAAATTGGTCACCTTCTCTTCAGTTAACCCTGTTTGTGCTTTGCCTTGCCTTATTCATCATATGTACTTGTTCCACAGTTAGTTTTATGAGAAAAAAATTAATTGCTTAATAAGAAAAATATGTAATAGCACTTAGGGCGTGCCAGACAAACCTGCTAAGTACCTGACATGCCTCAACTTGTTTCATCTTTACAAGTAGTACTATTCCCCTGATTTTACAAGAGGGGAACCCGAGACCCAGAGCACTGCAGTGACTTGCCCCAGCTAGAGAATGGTAGTCAGGATTCAATTGCAGACAGGTTGCTGAGCCTACATGCTCAGCCCCTCGGCCAGGAGTTTCTCTCAAACTTGAGTGCACCAACTTTAGTCACTTCGGGGACAGAGGCCATCCTGGTCTTATGGAGTTTTAAGTCCATGTCAGGATGACATCATGTGACAGGAAGACCAGGGTTGTCACAGGGATCAAGCAGGTGGAGGGTGCTAGAGTTCGGATCTGAAATCTCCCCAGGGCCTTCGGGCCCAGCCCATAGTGCTATCGGAAGTGCTGGCTCCTGTGGGAAGGAAGGCCTAGTAGAAGGAAGTTCATCGCTGGTAGATGCCCTCTGAGCAGACTAGGGACCCAGCCCATTCTGTCTTTTTCAGGTCATGTCGTCAATGGGACTCCGCCACCACAGCTCCCGCCATGACACCCTGGGCCGCCACAGGCCAAAGCAATGGGGCTGGTTGGTCACAGATAGCAGGTTCCGATATCAATAGCCACAATAAAACTTTCCTCCTTTTATGTTGACTTGTCTCAGATATTTTGCCATCGTAATGGTAAGCTAGTGCAGAGGGGCCATGGAGAGATGCTGCTCACCGTGGCTGGGAGGTAAGAGGGTTCCCAAATGTTCCTGCATCTCAGCAGGGAAGAGGGCAAGGCATCCTGACCACCACGCATGCAGCCTGTTTACCCACGGACCCCACAGGCAAATGGTCCCTGCTCACCAAAGAAAGCATCTCCGAGCCCGCTTGCAGCCTCCGGTGCACGAGAGCTCAAGCAAGGTGAGGTGTAATTGCTCCCGGCCTCCTTGATTTCAGGCTTACATCACAGTCACCTCCACAGCCAGCATTCCAACCCCATGGCGACACGCTCCAGAGAAGGACCAAGGTGACGAGGGAGATGGTGCCTCCCTGCATGAAGGGCAGGCTCACCCCTTCCCTGTGCTGGCATGTGGACAGGATTTTTAACAGGAGTACAGCAGGAGCGAATAAAATTATAGGCACAAAAGACCTTTGAGAGGTATTTAAAGTGAAAACTGCTTTAGAGACACTTTTAGATCATTTCCTTGGCTATGATCTAAGCAATGTGTGATATGACTTCTCTTTCCTTAATCTCAAAACTGGCAGAGCTAACTTTCGTGTTATGTCCTCTGCAAATATCTACTGCTTATTAAAAAATGGAAAAATCCCCTTCTAATCACAATTTCTTGAAAATATCTTCCATTTGGACATCCCTATATAACAGATACTTTTGATATTATAAACCTTCTCACAGAAATGAAAGAAGGAAAGAGAGAAAAAGAGAGGAAGGAAGGAAGGAAGGAAGGAAGGAAGGAAGGAAGGAAGAAAGGAAGGGCAAGAGGGAGGAAAGTAGGAAGGGAGAGAATTAGGAAGGAAAGAGAAAGAAAAGATCCACTTCGGCCACCAGTTATTTCTGCATATATTTCTAGTTTTAATTTCATATTATGCCTTGGTTCAGGATGAAAAGATTAATTTTGCACTACTTACTGCCAAAGCATAAATGATTTGAGTCAATCCGAGCTCTGTCTGTAATTCTAATTTTAGTGCTTAGATCTATAAACTTGGTGCTGATTTCAGATGTCTTTGCCAAGACAGCACTGCTAAACCATGCTTGCAGCTTGCTTGGACAGCATGTATGCTAAAACTGGAACTGCACAGGGGAGGTCAGCATTGACCTAGGGAATGGGTAGCATGCAAATCTATGTAAGAGCCATAGTTTTATGTGATTGTTGAAAGCAAGAATGATATCCACATGGTTTTTAATATATTTAGGTTCCACAATATGACAACTTTAACATAAAGAGCAAAGTATTAAAAGGATATGAGTAGTTGCAATTTTCTTCACTGGCAATAGCCAATTGTTAACTCTAAGTGTACTGAGAAGTTAGATACACCTATTACAACCCCCAAAGAAATACCTATGTGAGTTATACAAAGAGATATAGTAAGAACAAAACAAGACTAATAGGTAAGTTAAAGTAAAATGACAAGAAATATTCAGATGGTCCAGAAGCCCAGGAAAGGGGAGCAAGAGAAGCCACAAATGGAAAGTAAACTGGGAGTCAAGCTCAGTGGTGCACACCTGTAGCCCTGGTGTTTCTGAGGCTGTGGCAAGAATGCCGCCGCTTCAAGGCCAGCCTGGGAAACATAACCTAAAATAAAATTTAAATATACCTAAATAAAATTTTTAAATACCTCAATCCAACCATATCGTTACTGGACACTAAATATAAATGATCTAAATGCATCAGTTAAAGTCTGGAGATTGTTGGGTTGGAGAGAACTGCAGCTACACCAGCCCTGATTACACGTTGTTACAAAATTCAGTTCAAGCACAGGGGTATCAATAAATTAAAAATAAAAGGGTGGGAAAGGTAACCCCGCCAAGCTAGTGGCCGTGTTAATTTGAGCTGGAATAGACCTCAGAACAAGACAATTATCAGGTGCAAAGGGAGATACTGCATAATAGTAAAAAGTGTCAAACTCAGCAAAAAAGATACAGCAACCTTAAATGTGTGGACACCTAATAACAGAACTTCAGTGTAAGCAAAAGCTGATGGAATTGAAAGGAGAAAGAGACAAATACACCGTTATAGAGTTTCACATCTCCTCTTGTAGTGTTAATAGCCCAAGCAGACCAAAATTCAAAAGCATAGAGGCTATAAACAATTGACTTTACATAATTAACATTTAGGGAGTATCTCACCAAATCAGCAGTAGAATATATGCTATTTAATCTACATGAAACATTCACCAAAAATGACCACACTGTGAATCACAGAACAATCTTTTAAATTTAAAATAAAATCACACAAAGTATTTTCTGACTACAATGGAGTCACTTGGACTTGCAAGTTAAGCACCACACTTTAAGAAATTCATTGATCCACCAGAAGTCTCAAGTATTGTCTCAGTCACTTTCTTCTTCACAGGAATGAAATATCTGACACCCACAAATGATGCGGGGAAAGACTTATTTTGACTCAAGTTTCAGAAGTTCCAGTCCATCAGCAGACTCAGACACAGAAACAGCATAGCAGAGAGTCTGGGCAGAGGAAAGCTGCTCCCGGTATGGTGGGCAGGAAGCGGAAAGAGTCAAGGGAGGAGCTTGGGAGGCAGATGCACCCTTCCAAGCCATGCTTCTAACACAGCAGCAAGTCAGCTATGAAGGCCCAATAATCTAGCAACCTTCCAAAAGCCCCATCTATGAGCCCATGAGGCTCCTGGGCTACATCTAGATATTAACTATAACAAGTATAATTGTAATAATATTTTGAAATGAATGTAAAACATATTAAAATTTGCAGGATACAAATGAAGCAGTGTCTAAAGGAAAATTTATACGTGAAACACTTACTTTAGAAAAAAAAAAAGGTCTCCAAAAGATTTCACCTTAAGAAACTAGAAAAAGAAAGCCTAACTCTACCTAAAGCAAGGAAAAGGGATAAATAATAAATACGAGCAGAAATTAATAAAATTGAAAAAATTAAAACAATGGAGGAAAGCAACCAAATAAGAAGTTGTGTTTTTGTAAAAGACCAATAGAATATATAAACATCTAGACTTCACCAAAATAGAGGAGCTATATATGTTACCAATTTCAGTATGAAAGACAAGCTATCAACTACAAACTCCACAGAGCTAAAAAAAATTAGGGAAATACTAGAATACAATTTTCCAAACATGAATTAGACCATGTCACTCAAACAGACAAACTGTTGAACCACACAGCTAACAAAACACACCCAAACAGAAGTAGATAACATGAATAGTCCTATATCAATTAAAGATGTTAAATGCAGTTAAAACCTCTCAAACAAACAAAAATCTCCAAGCTCCAAATGTCTTAATGAATTCTACCAAAGACTGAAGAAAGAACAATTCTAATAATCTCTTTAAGAAATAAGAAAAGAAACAGAGGGTTTATATTCAGGGTTTGTGAGAAATTTTCACAATTCAATTCAATTTTTAAAAAAACTTAAAACATAGACAAAAGATAAGAACAGACATTTTACCCAAAAATCACTGATCAATCAGCGCAAGAAAATATGCTCACCATTATTCAGTAGATATGTAAACTAAAAGCGAAAGACTTCAATATGCCCATTAGAATAGCTAAAATCTGTATACCCAACAGTCCCTTATGGCAGCAAGAATTTGGAACAACTACAACTTTCATACATTACTGGCAGGATTATAAAATCACCCTGGACAATGGTTTGGACATTGTATACAAAGTCAAATGCACCCTTCCTATATGACTTACTTACCATACCCTGGGTGTTCTCCTAGAAAAGTTATACTCATAAAATTCTCTATGTGAACTTTCATAACATTATTAGTCATAATTCCCCCAAACAGGAAACAAGCCGAAAGTCCTTCAATCAGTAAATGAATAAACATTTTGCAATACATCCATACAATGGCATACTGTTTTGCAATAAGAAGGAATGAACTGGTAAGAGATGTAAGACATAAATAAACCTCAGATGCACAATACCTGTGAAAGAAGCCAGTCTCAAATGTTACATCCTGTACAGCTTCATTTCCATGACATTCTTCAGAAGAAAAAAAAAATTATGAGGTAGAGAGAGAGGAAGGTGGCTGCCAGGGCTGGACAGGGGAAGGCGTGACTGCAAAGGGTGGCAGGAAGTTTTCTCGGGTGCTAGAACTGCTATGTATCCTGTTCGTGTGGTGGTTACATGCATTTTTGTACATGTTGAACTGTTCAGGACTGCATAACAAACACTTGAATTTTCTATTGTAAATCTTTAAAATAATCAACATTCTTAAATATTTGCAAACACTGCAAAGCCATCCCTTTACAGTTCCATCTCTCTTTTCTGTGCATATTATGCCTCCCATCTTTAACATCAGGTCTTATTTCAGAAATATGAAACAATCCTTTAGTCCATGAGAACTGGGACTCCTAATTATAACTGATCAAATAGAAAACAAAACAAAATGAGTATATTTAGACACGCATGTGTTTGTGGGTGATGCGAATACATAGACTGTGAAACAGAGATGCTCCCTCTGGGGAGATGTTCTAGACATGCTGGTCTGTCTCAGCAAGGACCATAGCACACCCCATGTCACCCTATGTCACAAGCCCATGGGTGCTTCTGTGCACCTGACAATGCACACTCAGACTCACTCTGCCTGGGGTGGAAGCTATTATTTATGAGAATTAAACTAGGTTGTCACGCTTTACATTCTCCACAACTTTCTCAGGAAATCCAAAGATCTGACATTTAAGCTGAGAGAGAGCTTAAATGGGTTTTGATGGTAGCAACCTTAAAGCCACTCATGTTGCATTGCCGTGGGAGGCCATATGGTGAGTCCTCAGAGGTCACATCTGCGTAGGGTCACAGGTGTGGGTGCAAGGGGGCTAGGGTCAGTTACTGTTCTCTCTATTCCTTTGTCAACGGACATGCCTTGGGTGTCCCCAACATTACCAGGGAATCTCTCTCCCCACCGAAGATGTCCTACTGGTGCTCAGCAGAAGGACAAGATGGGATCAAAGCCCAAAGCCCTATCCACAGCCTCCATCATCCCACTGATCCACCATGACTCATGTCATGCGGGTGTCTGCTGTGTGCCAGACACTGCACATGCTCATCCTCAACCCTTTGTGAACACACAGGGTGCGTGTTACCTGCCAGCTACAAGGAGGCTTAGTCGTCTTAGTCCCTGCATCATTCAGCTGTGGGTTGGGTTTTGTCTCCCCCACAGGAAGGGAAGCTCTGCGAGGTCAGGAATTCAGCTCTCTTTCTTTCCTGTAATCTACAGAATGTCAGGGTCCCTTGCTGTGTCCTTGTAAGCAGACTGGTAATGTGCCCAGCACGGTAACTCATCATTAATGGAATTAAATAAAGGAAGAATTAGGCCTTTTTTTATTCAGTCTCCTCTTTTACTTGGGGTTGTGGCCTTACATTAGTGAAATGGCTATTACAGCACACAGTTTTTATAGATTCTAATTTGAACTAAAACTTAGCAAAAAGTTTTGAAATAATTATAAAAATTAGCATTTACTAAGAGTTCACCTTGTGCTGGGAGCTCTAAATCCCTTCCTTCATCTCCATAATAACCGGATGAGGTAGTGTTATTAGTTGCATTTCGTAAATGAGGAAGCAAAGACTTAGACACTAAAGATTAAGTAATTAGCCCAAGGATAATTATAAGCAGCTTTGGCCCTTGGTGCTCTGACCCGGCTCTCTCCACCATTAAAGGGTATGCCTTCTCTCCATTGGTTTGGCTCTTGGTTAGGCCTTATGACCACATGCCTTCCCATGTGTGGAAAGGGGTGCAGCTGGAGGAAGGGTGGGTGTCACAGACACCTAGAGACTGTCTATGGCATTGGTGGAGTCAGTGAATGGTTGGCCTGGAATAAGGGATGGGCAAGCTTGGAGAGTCTAGAATTCTGCTTAAAGGAAGAGAGAAAAACGTGGAGACCAAGTGATAGCACACAAAAATTTTAAAATACTCAGCCCTAGTAAAGGGAAACCATGAGTGCCAAAGCAGGAAAAGAGAGATCTGAGGCCATGTTCTCTTATGTTACCATGCATTTTGAGCAGGAGTGGTTGGTCCGTTGATTGTCCTTCCTCAATGGTCAAACTCTTGCTTTAGCTCTGGAAGGATCACATACAAATCTCTACTAAAATATCTTGGAAGGGATCCAAGATAAACATATACAACATACTTTTCTGAACACCCACACAGCTGTTGACTTGTATTACTCTGTTCTGAACATGTGATTTTCTTTGGGCTGAGTGCCCCGTCACACCAAATAGCCAGAGCTGGGTTTTAACAACTTTAAAAAGGGTGTGGTAGTGATTTACCCAAAAGTACAGGAAGTGGGCCAATGCTCTGATCACTCCACGTTCTGAAAGGTAAGTAAACTAAGTAGCCCATGCATTTCCTCTGGGGACTTACACCTTCTTTATTCACAGCCCACTGGGTTTCAGGGGGCTTCAGCCGTGAATAGGTGGCTTGCATTGGTCAGTCCCAGGACATTCATCAAAAATGTACTCTAGACCATTTTTCTACCCTGCTGGACTTAAGGGGAATTTAGGATTTGACTCCAGAGCTGTTGCTCTATCCTGCCACCTCAAGATAAGGCCTAACCAAGAGCTAAACCAATGGAAAGAAAGCAAGGGCCAAGAGGCAGAGAGAGGAACCCCAAGCTCTGACGCACTGTCTGAGCTATGGGATCTGTTGGTGCCCAAATTTGATGCCTATAGAGTTTTCTGTCCTGATGGTCAGAATCCTTTTTGGGCCTGGACCAACATGAGCTGGGCTTTCCAGGGTTCACAACTGGAGATTTATATCCTTATCAGTGAGAACCTTCAGAGAGTGCAGAGAACTTGGGGTGGGAGAGAGTCTATGATTTAAAAAAAAAACCCTCTGGGTTTTGTAAGATGAGCTTGCGTCAACAACAAGGTGAGGCACTTTTTAAAAAGCTGCTGCATCCTGGTTAGTAAAAAGTATTTATAAAGTTGCAGATTCTTGTAAAAAATACTGCATTGCACTTGCAGGCTCTTGAGTTAAGATTCAAAGTGAAAGTGAAAATGTACTCAGAGAAAACTTATACATATAAAGTTACAGTGATTACAGAAAGCCAAAAAATAAAATAATAAAAGTCGTAACATAATGTCTTTATGAATTAGTTGTTTTTCAATGATTATACAGTGTAATGAAAAGACCACTAGACCAAGATCCAGAAGGTCTAATTTTCTAACCTATAATTTGGTCATCCAACTTCCCTGAGCCTCAGTTTCTTTCTCTATCAAGTGGGTTGATAGTACCTTCCTTGAAGTTCATGTGAAGTTGAAGGAATATTTATGAGTATACATGATATACCTAGTAAATACTGGGGTGACCCAGAAACACTTCTCGGGAGCTGCTTTTCCCTGGATGCACTGATCAAAGTGATTCACAGACAGCCTCTTGCATTTCCACATGAATGAGGTGGCCACTGCTGTGACTCCACTTTTCAGGTGACAAAGTTGGTATAGCACACAGATCAGTCTGTAAGCTAGATGATCTGAGACTGGGATTCGATCCAGGTCAGTTGGGTTCCAAGTGTGTGCTTTGCATACCTTCTGTAAGTGAAAGGTGTTTCTTACTGCTTTATTACCAATGTGTTTAAATGAATAGAAAAATCATAGTAAATACTGTAATTTCAAATAGTAAAGTCCTAGTGAAGAATTGAAGGGTAAATATTAGCTGCTGGATATTTTGAAAAAGAAAGGCTCCCTGATGGATCCAGGGTGCTGGGTGCCCTGAGCCTCATTTCATTGCTTCCCTGCCATGCCTGAGATCTGAATGGCATGTCAGAAATTATTTCCTGAAAGAAATAAAATGTTATTGAGAAAATTTCAAAGACCTTCCTGGAAATGGACAGAGTCGGCTTAACGCCCCATTTTTTTTTTTTTTTTTTTTTTTTTTGTCTTCTTGAGACAGGTTCTCGCTATGCAGTTCAGGCTGGCCTTGAGCTCATTTGGTCTCAAACTGGCAACGATCTTCCTGCCTCAGCCTCCCGAGTGCTGGGATTACAGGTGTGCACCACCATGCCCCATTTAACCCCCAATTTTTTTAAACAGTACTTTAATCTCTCCTGAAAATGGGGGAAATGCTGTAAACTCCTCCCCTAGAATCGCATGAACATCTTTTACTTATGTCCATGTTTTTATCTATATATGCATTTCTTGCCAGTTTAGGATCTCAGACAATTGGATTGCACATTTCCATTTTCTGTACAGATGGAGGTAGCTCTGATTCTGTTTTTTCCCATACTTTACCCATATGTATAATATATCTATGATGTGCCAGGAAGAGTATTCCCACCCTTGATTGCTTCAGTTCTCTTCTAGGGAGGAGGCAGGGAAAGCTCTTAAATAGCTTTATTTCTAAATTCAACAAACATTTCTGGAGGCGCTGTTCTGTGCCTGGCCCTGTGCTCAAGGCTGGAGGTAAATCTGTGCAAGACCCAGGCTCAGCTGGCAAGGAGCTCGCAGTCCCCCAAACACGCACAGGGTACTCCCTGCCCTCACCTCACTTCCTGCTGAACAGACGCAAAGCACTGTTAGGAGAATACAGAAGAAAGCTCACAGTGTTGACATGAGCTGCTCCTCACTAAAGATCTCAGGAGCGGAGGACGGGACGGCACTGGGCACCCGCTGTCTCACAAATCAGTCCTGTCCCATTTTCCCTTTATCATTTTTACATCCATTTGTCTGGAACTACCTACCATATGTCACCCCTCTTGGGAATGCTTGGCAACCCTGGGAATGAGACAGTTGTGGAGAACACTGCCCAATGAGTCTTCCAGTCTGTTGTGGGAAACAAGACAAGATCAGCAAATAAAGAGAAGTATACATGTACATGGTGACCAAAAAGCTAAGAAGGGGCCCAGGGAAAGAACACAGTGAAGGCCTCTCCCTTGCAGGGAGGTCCAAGGGGGAGTCTCTGAGAAGATGACATGTAAGCCCAGACTGGAAGGATGAACAGGAGCAGCCATTTGAAGACTAGAAGGGAATAGCATGTGCAAAGGGCTTGGGGTAGGATAAAGCATTTAAGCTTGAGGAACTGATGACCTGCCTCAAATTCTCCCCGTCTCTTGTTGTGTCTTCATTTTGGGGGTCCCATTTGCACCCTCTCCTATATTACCATGCCCCACAACACATCTTTGGGGAAACTTGGCGGGGATGTAAAGATGGTCATGGTGGTGGTGATAACAGACCTCGCGGATGGTGCTGCTGGGAGAATGAATGGCTCTGGTCTCGGTGGTGGTGACGTTGGAGGTGGTGACACTGAGGATGGCACAGGCTGCCTGGGCTAAGTGACAGTGAGGATAAGGAGGGTGGTATGGATAGGGATGATGGTAAAATGGTGTCCGTTTTGGGTTTTGTTGGTGAAAGAGATGGGCAGGTAAGAACAGTAGTGATAGCACTGTGGGATAAAAGAGCTGAAATGATACATTTTAGCCGTAAGTGACAGAAATGGAGCACTAACAGTTCAACGCTACCTGTCACGCAATTTCTTATCTAGTCTTTCTAGAAAGTAGCCCAGCATCACACAGCGAAAGACATCATATGCTCTACACTTTAACACAGAAATTAAACTCTTGGGAATATACATCAGGAAAACACCCCCAAATTGAAAATGGCCTGGAAATAGGACAACAGTGTTATTTATAACTGGGAACAATCCACAAGCCTCAATAATAGGGAAATGACTAAGCGAATTAGAATACATCAGGATCATGGAATAATGTCATGTAGCTGTTCCAAGTGACACACGAGGAAATGAGGGGACTTACAAATCTGGGGTAGAGTCAAACAAATCTAGATGTTCCTATGTTGTGCATTTTTGTGTTTTACCAAAGAACAGAAGGAACTACAGATGCATGTGCATTTGTAAGGGTTCAATGAAAGTTTAATGCGAGCTAAGCATTTTTCTTTTTTAAAGACTTGGTCAGCCCACAGGGTGTGGTGGCACCTGCCTATAATCCCAGCACTTGGGAGGCTGAGGCAGGAGGATCATTGTGAGTTTGAGGCCAGCCTGGGCTACAAAGTGAGTGTAAGGCCAGCATGAACTGTATAGTGAGACCCTGTCTCAAAAAGACAAAAAAAAAAAAAACTTGCTCAGCAGATGCATGAATTTGTGCAGCAAGCATTAAGGTTGAACTTCAGGATACACCAGTCCAGCTAACTGGACCCTAGCTAACTGGCATTGACACACGGGCCACTTCCACCCTTTCTCAGAAGTCCACTTATGACTTGTCCCTTGGTCACCACCCCAGTTCTGTGTTCCTCATTTTATCCTCACAATGATTAGAAAGAGGTTTCAAACACAAAAAAAGTTTTTGTTTATCATTCAAAACCAAAAGATCAGAGGTTGTAAAAACCAAAAATAAAAGCCCAAACCTAGCCATATCAATCTCAGTGTATCCCTAGTAATTTGCGTGTGGGTTGGGTTTGTGGTGGGGTAGGAAAAGCCCACAGGTATTGGTAAGTTTTCAATTCTGGAGCAGCTACTTACTTGACTTCTCTAGGCTTCATCTCATCTGCTGTGAGATGGGCAGAACAGGAGTAAACAAGCCATCGGGTTGTGAAGATTAAATGGGGTCCCCATGCAGCACATGCAGGGGCTGTCATGTAGTAAGTGAATATCTGTTTGCACTGGGTGTCATCCCTGCCGTTGCTCTTATGTTTACTTTTCCAGAAAGCACCAGGAGCTCTTGGCCATAAGCAAAGTGTCTGTGTTCTTGGTTTCACTGTGTAAGGGTCAACCAGGTGAGCAGAAGCTTTCTGTGACTGCTGTCTGGGAGAGAATATGATCTCTTTTATTGGTAATTGTCCCGTGTCAGGAATGAGAATAAGAAGCTCAAAAATATAAACAGAAACAGGCTCTCCAAAAAAGCTTATTTAAAAATGTTGATTAGATAAAATACTGAAGTTTACCTTGCTTAAATTTCCAGAACATGTCGTTAACTACCTCGATACAAACAATAAGAAGGGTATATTTCTACATTAAATGTTAAGTGTGTCTTTGAAATAATGATTGCTCTATCAGGATTCAATTTTTTCTAATAATGTCTTATATGACTTAAGTTTCTGTACCCCTATATCTTATAGGATATTTTTGGTCTTAGTGAGGTTTTTATTGTACTTCTTTTAATTTCCCAGAATGAGCTCATTTGCATTCCGCCAAGGTAGAAGCAACACTACACAGCTCACTCCGGAGCAGCAGGTGCGCGGCTGGAATTCTCAGCCCAGGGGCAGACTCTCTGGTCCTCCTGAACGACGCCGCTGGGGCCCCTAGAGGGCGCTGTTCCCCAGCTTGTTGTGGGTTCTGCCTTTAGTCCTTTCAGTGGAAAAAGGGAAAGAAAACAAAAGGAAGGAACTCTGTCATAAACTAGACAGACAGACTGCGTGTCCCCAAGCCCAGGGGCACAGGAGAATATTGAAGTTCGGTCCCTAATTGTCAGGTCGGAACGCAGGAGACCCGGAGAGGTGGGGCCCCTGGTCACAATCACTCTGTACCCATGACTAGCACAGCCAAAGCCGGGGAACAGACTGCAGACCTCCCAGATCCCTGCACTCTGCGACTGCTTCTCTCAGCGTGGAAAACAGCGTCGCCACCCAGCAGGAAGCCCCGAGCCGCACCTCACGCGCCTATTCCTGTGCCCCTGTGGCTTTGTTTCCAGGTAGCAAGGAGTCTGCTTGACAGGCAAGAGTGTATTTTACAGCTGTGTGATCCGTGGGGACTTTCACCCGGTGACTTTCCTAGCTCACCCACAACTCACGGTTAACGCCTTTGTTTCACCGGTGCTGACAGAAGGGGTTACTGTTACTCGATACGGTGCTGATAAGGAGACCTATGATGGGGACAGTTGTGATGTGTACTTATTAAGCACTTCCTCTGTGCCAAGCACCGTGCTAGGTACTTTACGTACATCAGTTCGTTTATTCCTTGCAGTAGCTTTGTGAGGTAGGTGTTATTTTTATTCCCATTTCACAGATGAGGTGAGTGTGGGTTGATGTACCATCCCAGAGTCACACACCCGGCACATACAAAACTAGACTGTAAAAGCAGACAAATGAACCAAATGTGGTGATGCACCCCTGAAATTCCAGTTCTTTGTGAGACTGAGGCGGAAGGGTCACAAATTTGAGCCCACTCTGGGCAATTTAGCAACTTAGCTAAATTCCTATGGACTCCTGTCTCCACATAATCATAAACAAATTGATGTCTTTATTCACTATGTACCATACTCTTAAATGCCTGCCATGGATGGGAAATGGGTAGGCCTGGACTTCAGGTAGAGAAAGATTTGAGATGACAAAAGGGGCACAGTTACACTAATTTTGGTGCTTTTGTGCTGCCAAATCAAATACTAACAGAAACTCCTAATGTGCCAGGTGCCCATTCTGTTTATAAACACGGGACAGAGGAAGGGGCTTCAGAGTTGGAAGTAACTGCAGCACTTAGTGGGGACCAGGGCAGGCACGAGCAGAACAAGGTCTGTGCTGCGCAGAGGAAGAGAGAGATGCCGGCCCTGCGCTCCCTGAGAAAGGGCCCACACTGGCCTGTGTCACTGGACTGAGGGGAAGGGGGCAGCTGGGCAAGTGATGGCAAAGAAGCTCTGCTACGGAACGTGCCAAGGCCGCTGTGGCTTGTCACTGTGGCTTAAAGGGAGAGCGGTCTGCTCTTCAGTTCACAAGGGCATGGGGTGCGGGCTTGGCGTCTGGTTGCTGAGGAGGACAGAGCTTGTGCTCATGTTGGATCTGGGGGAAGAGATGTCCAAGGCCACAGTGCGAGGGCACACAAGGGCTTGGAGTCCACAGCAGATACGAGCTCGGCAGCCACCTGGACTGTTCCCCATCTGCGGGGCTGATGGTTTGATGGGAAACGTCAAAATCTTTTTGATTCATATAAAAGGAAACACCTTTATACAAACACGTACCACAGACCACAGTCATGCTTTGACCTGACTGCACTGAGCAGATTCTTTTCTAAGAGCACTGACCCAAAAGGGTGTGAGAGGAGGGGTGCCCAGGAAAGAAAGAAGCAGGAAGCAGGTTGGAGTTTATGGCCAGGGAGGACACATTTTACCTGCCTCGTCACTGCAGCTGAAACCAAACATGTCCAGAAACGTGTGTGTCAGGAAATTTTACACCATGGATCTGAATTCTTTTGCTTTTGCTTTTGTTAAGAACCTACAGGGCAAGGTGAAAGGTAAATGGAGACTTGCTGACCTTTCTTCCCACCTGGACAGCAGACCCCACTGGCTGGTGCAGGAAGGCAGGTTTGTCCCCCCCCCCAGTGAGCCCAGATGGGGTGATTTGGGGCACTTTGATTAAACCCTTACCAGCTTCTCTCATACTCTTTGAATTCTGTAGTCACTGAACATATAAAAATGTGTGTCCCGCAGGTCCTTAGACTATTCCACGGTAAATAAAAGCTCTGATCTATTTCCCCCCATGGGTGCTAAAGAAAGTGAAAGATCAGCAGCTTGAATTCAAAAAATACATCTTGAAAAATTATTGGGCAATAAAAATCAGATTCTAAAAACACTTTGCTCTGGGGCCCTTGGCTTCCCAGGACCCCGCTGGCCCTGGCACGCTCCACATAAACAAATCATCCAAGTGTGCTGACCTGAAGCCAGGATCAGGCCACACCCCTCCCCAGGGGTAAAATGCCCTCGTGCATTTTTTATGCCGCCCCGGAGAGTCTGTGTCAAGTTTCCACCAAGTTTGCCAGAGGGATTAACTGCCTCTCTTTAATGGGCAGTTCCAAGAGGTCAGAAAATAAATTTGAAAACAATTAAAATTATTATTATTAATTTTAAAAATTTCTATTTCAACAGACTGTATCTCACATGTTTAGAAAAGATGAGCTTCTAGAATTTTACCATCTGGCCCAACTGACTGCAATTTACTTTGCTCAACACAGTAACAGCCAAGTGATTATGATTTTCCTGTTCTCTCCACTTCCTTCAGCTGGCAGATGTGGGGACCGCCTGGGGTGGGGGGGTTAAGTCATCCTGGTCCAACCTGAGTGCAACTTCACAGAGCACAGAGATGCCAGGAGCCCTGACCCATGCTCTGTAACATGGCACACCGGGACTGCTGGCCTCCTGGGCACCAAGGTGTTCTCCTGGGATTGTTTTTGGAAGTATATTTCCTGCCTTTGGGTCTGTGGCACCCTAGTTATCAAACAAGGAACCTGAGCCAGATAAAAGTATATTTAATTGCTATTCAAATTCAAGGTAATTTTTCCTTTAAAAAATGATATGCCTCAATCTAGTAGAAGCCATCTATGACAAACCAACAGCCAACCTCATACTAAATGGACAAAAACTGAAAGCTTTCACTGCTTTTAAAATATAGTAAGTGATTATGAATCATATCTAGTCTTAAAAAGAGAGAGACGAAGAAGCAAATGCTCAGTACCCCTGAGTGGCGCTCTGGGAATACCACCCTATTAGCAGTGCGATGCATTCCCTGCCTGCGTGGGTTCTA
Source organism: Dinomys branickii (assembly GCA_004027595.1). Lineage (NCBI taxonomy): Eukaryota > Metazoa > Chordata > Mammalia > Rodentia > Dinomyidae > Dinomys > Dinomys branickii. The sequence goes on from PVLD010009622.1 coordinate 52,194, forward strand.
CACAAGGCATTTTACTTTTTATCTCTTATAACATTCAGGTTGACTGAGTTTTTGCCAGCCGTGTTGCCGGTTGGATTTCACTGTGACACCACTATCTTCTTCCCTCCTGTGGAACAGTAGTCATGGAAGTTCTGAGTCCTTATCAGTCTGATCTTTGCTCTTGCTTTTCTAGGATTACACATATTCCTAACTTCATGGAAACCAGCGTGGATCATTGAGCGTGGTACCTTAAAAGACCCCTTTGCTCACTGAAACTTGCTTTGACTTGCAGTTTGGAGTACACCCCGTGCTGCTTTTGATCAAGGCCGCTGGAGACGCAGTCCATTTAGAGCAGCTGTAGCATTCTTCTGTAAGTACGGGTGATTTCCTTCAGGAGAAGCATGGGACAGGAGGCAGGTTTTCCCAACCGAGGCGCACACAGGCTGCAGGTTGTTGTCACCTGTCCTTACTGTGCAGAGGTCAAGTGCAGGCGTTATTCATTCCATTGTTTGATCATCCCAACTGGAACCGTCTGTGTTTATGTGCCTCAGACATGAATAGTTATAAAAATGCAATTAAATATCTAGAAATATTTGCATTTTGCATTCCAACTAACATTTTGATGGGCACTAAAACCAGATTTTAGTGGATCCTGCTAAAGGAGGAAAATGTATTTACTTTATCTTCTCCCATAAGTAAGGATATTACCAAGTTATCAAATGAAGATGCAGTCAAAGTATGTGCTGTCCAAAAAAAATCAAAGAGAATGAAAATACTATCGGCAAATGTTGGGCACTTAATAAAATATTAATTTGTGTTTCTGGATTTTTTGGTATCTGGGGTATTTGACGGCTTTTTAAAAGTTTATAGCTCGATTTCTTACTCTAAAAATTTGCTCTGTATCTAATATTGTAGTCACAATTTGCACACACTTATGCAGCATAAGCTTCTGGCCCCACAAACCCTGGGTCTGCTCCTGTCACCCACCGTGCTAGGACTGTAAGCACGTCCACCCTTCCAGTGTCAAACACTCTGCCTGTCCCTGCTTCATCTACAGCTCCTGGCCTCTTTCCTCCCTGCCTCTCTGCGATCCAAACATCACCTGGATTGCTGTCACCTTTGCCTCACCCAGTGGTCAGCCCCGTAATCTCTGCCCAAACCCTGTCCTATTCCTTAGGTCCTGCTCCTGACCTCAGCCACAGCCAGAGCTCAGCCTCCTCCTGGCTGACAGTGGGGACCATACAAAGCTGTGTAGCCAAAGGGAGATGGGAATTGGCTTAGGTCACTTGAATTTTGTCACTTGGGGAAGAGTTGGCCCAGAGCCTGGAGTACCAGGTCAGTTGGTGGTTCCATGGTGGCTTCACATCAGAGCAGGGGAATGGTCTCTGCATGATGGGATGAGATGCTAAAGGTAAGGCTAAATCTAATTTGAGAATGCAAATTTGAGAATTTGAAAACCAGAGTGGTCAGAGGCCATGGAGGCAAACAATGGAGGTTACTCTTTTGAAGCACTTTCCTAAAAGCACTTTCCTAAAGGCTCTTGTCTGAATTCCCCCTACAATTCTTCAAATCAGGTATATTGGGAAAGATGAGACTGATTCTGTGGGTGCTCTTTTGCTTTGCAAAGGAAGGTTGGAAGGACTGCTTAGGACTGATCTACGGGGAAAACGGAGAAATCCTAGATGAGTTCATTGACCACCTTCCTTTCCTCGCGGATGGATGGATGGATGGATGGGTGATTGGGGGGCTGGGAGTGGATGGGGTGTGGATGGATGGATTGGAGGATGTGGGTGGATGGATGAGTAGATGGATGGATGAACGGGAGGATGGGGACATGGATGGATGGATGATGGATGGATGGGTAGATGGATGGATAAGTAGGAGGATGGGGGATGGGAGATCGGTGGAAGGGAGGATGGGAGCATGGATGGATGGCTGAGAGGATGGGGGTGACGGATGGGTGGGTGGGTGGGTAGATGGGTAGCTGGGTGGGTGGGTGAGTGATGGAGTCATAGGTGGGTGGCTGGGTAATGGAAGACAAATGGTTTTCATCCTTTAAATGTCAACCTATGTCCAAGCATAATGTTTCTTGGCAAGTTGTGACAGCAATAAGAAGAAACAATAAAGAAACAAATATTACAAATGCTCACACTATCCCTAGTTGTGGCTAAGTCTTACCTATGCTTCAACAAGAACTTGAATCCTCACTTCCCTTCCTATTCCTTCTTTTCTTCCGTCTTCCCTTCCTTTCTCTTTTTTTTTTTGTGCCTAGCAGGCAGGAGAAGCAGGTAATGCAAGAGACAGGGAGGGTGCCCAACCGCCGGATGACCTTCCGGGAGAGGAGTTTCCAAGCACCCTATAAAACACGGAATGACACTTGGATAAAACTTGGGCTTTGGGGACCCACAGACCCAGACATGAGTTCCTGTTTCACTACAGGCTTCTAGCAAGATCTTTGCTGTAGCAATAGGCAGAATTTATTTCAGCAAATGCCAAAATGTTGTGTCACACAAACGATTTCAGGGACCACAACACCCCAGACTTCGTATGGAATAAAATCTTCACTTCTTTATCATTCTCTTCGACAGGCTATGTACGTGGCCTCAGGCTGAAAGCCGAACCTATCTCCATGTTGCTTTTATTATTTTCCTGAACCAGAAAGGCTGAGTTAAAGCAAATTGAAAGAAAGTTTCTTCACTGAATTCTCTGCTCCTTTGTAGGCTAATGTGCTCTGTGAATCTTTAAGATTAGGAAGCAAGTAATGTTTCTTAAATTTCTGTAGCTGTAGGATCCATTGTTTGGTTGTTGTTTTGCTTTCTTGAGGCAAGGTCTCACTGTATTCCAGGCTGGCATCAAGCTCATCGTATAGCCCAGGCTAACCCTGACCACTCCACCCTACTGCCTCAGCCTCCCTCGTAAGTGCTGGGATTCTAGGTGTGCATCACTGTATCCAATTCAAGAATGTATCTGTAAGTGTGGGTGTGGGGAGTGAGTCCTGGACCATTTCCAGACACCCACTGACCCCCTCAGCCTATCCTCCAGGTCCCGTGGGTCCTTGGCACCGTCCTATGTGCAAAGCATCAGAGTTAATCTCCTTGCTCATGGTGACCACCCCTGCAGCATGGGCAATGTGTGCCATACCCTGGCACACCCAGCTTCCATCACAGCCATGCCAGTGCCCTGGCTCTGGCTATTTGGTTAAACTGAATTTCTAACATAAGTAAAAAAGAGGTGGCTTTACACAAGGTCTTTTAAATGGAAACCAAGACAATAAATACATCATTTGTCCAGACACAAAGAATGTGACCTCCTGAGACTCTCCTGCATGGCATTTCAGGACTCCTGAGAGGAGGCCGTGACCCTGACTGCCAGATCGAGTCATCATCCGTGTTAGGGCAGTGTTAGAGGCAAACCAGTCTGCTGGTCTGGAAACCTTAGAAATTAAAGCCCTCAGGGTTGCCTGTCTCCCAAGCCCAGAGATAATTATTTCAATGCCAAAAAAAAAAATTTGCTGCCAGGGAAGAGGGTGTTTTCTTCCTTTTGTTGCTTTGCTACAAGAGGAGCTCGTGCTCTGTGGCACTGTGGAGTGGGCAGCAGATACCCCAAGCAAGATGCCATCTGTGGGCCCCTTTTCCCTTAGAGTTTTAAGGGTAAGAAAGTGCTCCAAGGCAGAGCACTTGCCTGGGGTGCTCAAGGCCTGGCTTCCATCTCTCACTGCAAAACCAAGAAACCTGCCCTTGATGTTTGTAACAGATGCTTCAGTTTGTATAGGTGGACTGAACTGTGTGTCACAAAGTATTCTAAAGATAAGTAAGAAGTGAGAGCAACAGCTCCAAACGCGGGGTGTGTGTGTGAGTGTGTGTGTGTGTGTGTGTGTGTGTGTGTGTGTGTGTGTGTGTGTTTTCTCTTCCCTAAGGAATCTTTGCAGTGAAGGGACAGAATTCCTGAAGGTGGAAAATACTAACCACAAAGAAGCCATTCTGTGTGGTCATCTGCACCAGCCCCTCCCTGAATGCCTGGACACCCCACTGAGTACAGGCCATGGCGACCAAGTCCTCCCTCCTCTCCAGCACTCTGGGCTCCTTGGGGGGAGCCCCTCTTGGCCCTGCCCAGGCCCCTGCCAGGGCTCAGCCTGCACCCAGCCTGGTCATTGCTTGCTGGACTGTGTCCTGTGGACCAGGGCATGGAAACCTGCTGGCTGGTTCTGCACTGCCATTATCTGCATGACACAGTACTAGACCCCCCTGGGTCACAGTTTCTTCTTGTCCAGAACACAACAAGCTGGACCTGTGGTCTCCAGATCTAGGGACTCCAAGTCTCTGGGTCTTCTCTGGCCAGGAGAGGATAACTCCTGGTTCAGCGCTAGTTACCAGCCATGGAAATGATTCGGGTCTCCCTGCTTTTATCCTGACTGCTGTTCCTTGAGAATCTCCATCTCTAAATACAGGTGACACAAGGCATGAAGAAAGCACAAGTGACCTTTTCCTTTCATTTTCCAATTCCTGGGACCTAATAACTGACTTTCACAATGACAGTGAATTCCTTCTATTTGTTCAGTGCTTCACATTTTAAAAACATTGCTTCACCTTTTTTTTCTCTTGGAGACCCACAGCTTGGGAAGAACAGATGTTATTTCTGAGTCACAGATTGGGAAATTTGAACTCAGGGGTGTTAATCCACCTGGTGGCCCTGCAGTTACCTCACCTGACTGCAGCCTGGACCTCTTTCATTGCCACAAAGGAAAAACCTGTTACTTGTGTGGGTGGGGTGTGACTCAGCAACTGGGCTCAGGCTTCTTTTTTTTTTTATTTTATAGAAAAAGAAACAAAAAAACAAAAAAGCAAAATTCCAAAAACAATGATAGGTGGGTAACAATGGTGAATACAATGCATATTGTTATGTTTAAATTAGTTACTCAGAGTACAAGATATCAGCATTTAACTGTGTCCAAACAATATTAACGGAAACCTATCTTTTCAATGAACTAAAAGAAATTAGTGGTATAACTACTCAGTAACAAATGCGAAGATAACATTATGTAATGCAGCATCCATTGTTAATTCCCTACTATCTTCTCTATCATTTTATATTTCCTTTATTGTTTTTGTGTTATTCTGGTTTATGTCTGTTTGGTTGTTGATACGTCTCCATTCTTTTGTCTTTCAAATAAAAGAGAAAGATAGTAAAGATTATACACATAAAGGCACATACGATTAATCAAACAATTTTCTCCACCCTCATCTCCGTTGTTCTCCCACCCAGTCAGTCGTCTTCCCTCTGATAATAACTGTACTTTTTGGTTTTATTCATTCCCTTGGGCTCTCACATTGGGAAGACACATGGCTACTTCAAATTATGCTGCAACAAACACGGGCGCACACTAATTACTACGGCACTAGGTGGAAAAGCACCCAACCGCAATGATGGTACATAGGCAGGGACTCAGGCACACTATGATCAGCACCCCACTGACAAGCCCTGGAGGGCCTCGGGGGCCCAATCGAGTCCGCGGAGTTGCCCCTGTGTACCGCCAGGCTCTGCCCCATCAGGCTCAGGCTTCTTGCATTTATTTTGCTTCAGTGTCATTGTTAATGAACACTGTCACAGTGACAGTCCCAGGACTTTCCGGTGTATTTCCTGGGACCATAGCAAGATTTGATTTCTCTGAAGAAAAGGCTTTTGTGGTCAGATAAGTAAGGAGCACTCCACATCACATTCTTTTGGAGATTTGCACTTTATGCTTGCAAACTAAAGGCACTGAGAAGTCCTGCAGTCAAGAGCTGCGTCTAAACACTCAACAGCCACCAATTCCCAAGCTATTTAGAATACTTTGTTACTCAGTGTGTTAAAGGGCTACTGTCTACAAGTCCTTTTTAGCACCTGCTGAAATAAAAGTGTAGAAGGATGAAGTGGAACAGTCTCAGAACAGTGAAGAAAATGACTCAGATCACAAGGGCACAAAGACAAACTTCTGGGAGATGGCAGGAGCAGCTGGGGGTTTACAGAGGCTGATGACACAGGCAGAAAATACTATTATCCAGAATCCCAGTGGAGCTGCAGAGAGGGGGCCCATCTTCTATGCAGGCACTGGGAGTGGCGGGGTTGGAAGTGGCTGTGCACAGTGTCGGAGGGACCACTGAGAGTCCGTCTCAGAGCCACGGTGCCCAGCAGCAGCTGGCGGCCACTTCTCAGCTCCATGAGGGCACCAGAAGCCTGGCGTGCACCCCAGCTGTCCGTGGGTGGGCCTGGTGAGCTCAGCTCCCAGCTGGGCATGGTGGTGTCCGGTAGAGCCCTCCTCACTCTAGCCTTTGGGGGCCCACCCTCCCACTCTCACCAAGGGCAGGATGGGTAGCGGGGCCTCCCTGTCTTTGCCCTCCTGATATAACATAGGAAGCTTTGGAAAAGGCAATTCTGAGACCCAGATGAGAGTTTATTAAAATTAATGAATAACTGTTCCAAATAGCACATTTAATAGAGGAGCTGTGAAAGTGCAGCTCAGTGTATAAGATCACACGGAAGAGAACAAGTCGAAGAGAAGGCATGAAAGAACTAGGAGACAGAGACCAAATGCAGAAGAGCCAGCGAGCAGGGGTGTCACAGAAGAGAAAGAGAAGGGGGTGGAGCCAGACCCAGAGTCCCCCGGTGCCGCCATCCCCATCCCCGTGCCAGGCCCTTCAGGCCCACCTTGGTGCTGGTGACCTTCTGTGGGGCAGACAGACGCCCAGCAGAGCACAGAGCCGGTGCTGCGAGGGACACGGGAGGGTGAGAAAGGGCAGCACAGAGGCGGGCCTTGGGGCTGGAGACAGAGCCAGGCAGGGACCCTGAGTGACCTGAGAACCGGACACTGGCGAAGTGCATGAGAGGACAAAGCACGAGGCAAGGTCTCCTCTGCTCTCCCTACACCGAGGGTCCCCGGGTGCTGCAGTTTGGAGAGCGCCTTGCATCCCGCCTAGGAGCCCCCTGAGCCCCTGGGGTCCTGGCACTGGTCGAATCAGGAAACACATCTTGTCCCCACGGTGTGGTGGACACCGCACCCTCCTTCCTCACAGCCAGCGCTCCGTCTGTAGCCAACTCTCCTCCTGCTTCCTGGGCACTGGGTTTTTATACGGAGGCTATTTTTAGAGACTGCTGGGTCCAGTTGCCTGGAGGCTGGCAAGGACTTTGCCCCGGAGAGAGGCGTTCCCTCTGTAACCGTGCCCTGAAGAGCTTTCTAATTGAGACTGGACGCGTTACAGCCTCGAGAGTGGAGAACCGATACCAGGAGAGGAAGCAGGGACCAGGTGGCCTTGCCTGGTGCTCTGCAGCCTAAGGAGCTGTTCAGAGTGATTCTGATCAGGGGATCAGTAGTTCCATGCCTGATGTTTTGCTGAGATGACGAACACAGTTATGCTAGGGGGTCAATGCCTAGGGAGCCCCCACTAGGGTTGGCCAGGGACAATGCCCCTTGCACTGATTTCTCTCCAGCGCTCCCTGAAGTCACCGGCCATCTCTGCCTGGTCAGGCAGATCCCTGCCCCTGACTTGCCTTCCTCTAAAAGTCCTAGCTGCTGTCAAAGGCCTTCCGTGGCTCAGGCTGGTTTCAGGTAGGATCTCACTCGTCCTGCGCCTCCATCTCAGCCCTGTGTGTGCCATGTACTCCACACCATGGAATACTCCTTATAAACGTGCAGTACTTGCTGAGTAGCCTTTTTGAAATGCCTGGACCCAGAAGTATGTGTTCAGTTTTGGATTTTGGAGAGTTTTTGGAATATTCATATATACATTATAAGGTATCTTGTGGATGGGACCTAATACTGAACAGAAAATTCATTTATGATTCATATACACATTGTACATATAGACTTGGCAATTTTAGATGATACTTCTTATGTACCTGTTTGTTACCCGGGCTGGGAGGCCAGGTATAGATTTACCCCTTGTAGAATATGTCAACGTTCAAAGATTTCTGCAGTTTGAAGTCTTTCAGGTTTCCAGGTTAGGGATGTTCAATCTGCAGTCTTCTATCTCTAGGTCTGTTACAGGCTAGTTGTTTATGCCCCCTTCCCCAATTCCTAGGGTGGCACCCCAGGCTGTGACTGTACTCAGAAAAATTCCAGGAAGGAAGGCATTAACGTTAAATGAAGTTGTCAGGGTAGGCCCCAATCTGACAGGTTTAGTGTCCTCAGAGATAGAGATGGCATATACAGAGACCTGGCTTCTCTTTGCGTGTAACAACACAGCAAGCTGGTGGCTATTTCAAGCCAGGAAGGAAGCCCTGCCCAGACAGAGGCGATAGTGATACCCTGAGCTGGGACTTCTGGCCTCCATAACTTTAAGGACAGAAATTTCTGCTGATTAAACCCCTGGATATGTGACATTTTGTTATAGCAGAGCAGGTGTTTCCACCAAATATCCCTTTCACCATTCCTGTTGATCAAATCCTCCAAAGAAATGTTCCTTCTCCATGACATTTTCCCTGATCTTCCTAGCCCTGATCTTCCTAGTATCTTCCTCTTCTACAGAGGCAGGAGGATTGCTGTGAGTTCGAGGTCAGCCCAGGCTACATAATAAGTTGAAGGCCTACCTGGGCTACACAGGGAGACTGTCTCAAAAAACCAAACAAACAAACAAACCAAGGTAGCAGCTTCTCTGTGAGACTCTAATCAGCTGGTTCTGGAGGAATCACTGACAGCAAGAAGGATCCAGGAATTAACACTAGAGTTCTGGTCACGTCAGGCTCTAGAATATATGATGCATGCTATTAAGCACAGCAGAGATACAAATGTACAAGAGCTAAGATTACCTGAATTTCACCTGTGTGTCTCCAGATAACTGAAATTATTTAGTGTCTGCTATGTGTAGGTGTCCCGCTAGGTTACTGAAGTCATAAAAACATAAAGGGACTTGCACACATGCTCATGCAGGTGAGAGGGGACAACCCAACCCATAATCACCTGGCCCCACAAAGCAAAAGCCCTTGGGGAAGAGTGAGTGATCTCTCAGGATGAGGCAGGATGCCCATGATGTTTGCACAGCTCGACCCATGAGGAGAAGGTCACAAAGGTCATGCAGAGATGCAGGAGGACAGGAGAGGGAAGGCATCCCAGAAGGAATCTGAGAGCACCTTAGCTTAGCACACAGGTCAGTGTACACTGAAAAAAACAGCAACCACATGAACACCAGGAGTGGGAGGGATTATGGACCCAAGGAAAGGAACCACAGGTTAAGTGGAAGAATGACTGGACTGCATGTGTAGTCAGGCAAGGACGTCTTGGGTGCACTAAAGAAGACAAGACAAGGACTCCACAGCCAGATGACAAGGGCAGTGAGGACAACGATGTCTTTCTGGCATGATGATTGCAAGGATTCCAGCAGGCCATGCAAAACATTTCCTATATAACCAGTGCAGAGGTTATGTTCCAGTACTGGGATTATAGGTATGCACTGACATACCAACCATGGGTCTGCTACATTTGATTACTTTTCTATCTTTACCCTGCCTGCACACGAAGGGCAGCATACAGGCTCAGGGGAGATTTACCAGTGTGCTGATTTGCCATGTATTAACAGTATATATCAGAAAGACTAGGACATAGACCAGACTCAGTCTTGTAGCTGTGAAACTTTTATGATTGAGTAAGAACTGACCACACTCACAAGAGAATTGCTCAACCTTAACTTCTCAACAACCCCTTTCCCTACCCCAGATAACCTTCCTTGGTTATTCTCATAATATTTTTTTTTGCAATTACCAATAACTCTTTGATATCATCAACCATCTGATAGGCTGTTTTGACCACAGGAAGGCAGCCCACAGGTTTGATCACAGAAACTGGTCACAGACAGGGTCCTGACCTCTGTGTCTGCCTAGAGCCCTAGTGACTGGCGGTGCAATACCATCCAGAAGCTCTGCAGCTCTTCTAGACCCACCTGTGCCCCAGAGAGACTCTATAGAGCCTGGCCTTGGGGAGAGGTTGGTGACAGCTTTATTGAGATTTGCAAGGGACAGTTGTAGTGATTGAACTTTGCATAAATCATCACTATTTAGAAACCAATGAATTTGTACAAACTTACATCGCAGATGCTGCTTTGTGAGGTGAGTAATTCAATGGCTGCTTCCTCGGGAGGTTCTCTGTCTCACCCAGTTGCCTGCTTCTACCGATAGGTCTGAACTCCGGTCTATCCTTTCACCACAACAGAACAGGCCTCTGGCCACACTTTCCATGTTGAGCACAGAAACACAGCTCATGTGACCAAAGAGCTGGAGTTTTCATTTTATTCCATTTTAATCAAGGTAAACTTCAGTAGCCACACATGGCTGAAGGCTCTCCTTCTGAACAGTGCAGTTCTGGAAGAACCAAGCCAGTTTAGAGAGTGGCTGCTGTAGACAGTAACAGGCTTCCCATCATGTTCTTGCCTTTTCTGTTGCCACACAACCACATAACAAAAGAGTTTCTGCAGAAAGACAGCGAGCAGCTACAGTCCAGTGAAGAGCTGGTGCTCTCACCGGCTCCTGATGCCACCTAATTGTTTGCCTGATCGCTGAACCCTCAGAATGCTATTTGTTTCCTAAATAATGCCTTCCCGTATTTACTGCAGCTATTGCCTAGTGGCTGTGGCCCACCAAGCCCTGCAGCAGAGGCTGGGGCTTCTGAGGGGCTAGACTGCTGCTGGACTCAAGGTCGGGAAGCAGGCAGGGTGTTGGTGGTACAGCATGGAAGTGGGGTGGGGCTTTGTGCTCTGATCTGTAATTTCTGCACTCACAGAAATGCACAGATCATTTCTTCTCAGGGATAGTACCCCACTCTGCTCCCAGGGCAAGTCTTGTGTTTTGTCTTGTTTCATTTTGGTTTTGCACCGGGAATCAAACTCAGGACCTTACACTTGCCAGGTACATTACAGTAGGCACACAAGTGGGTTCTGGAGCCTAGGACCTCGCTGTCAAAGTAGCTTGAGAATGGGACTCCATTTGGCAGTAAGAAAGCCCACTACTTCTTGGGTTTTCCAAAGGAATTTAGAGACTTAAATCACAAGAGATTGGAAGAGAGGTGACACCAGTTAGTTCGTATCATGAATGATTGATAGGGCAGCTGCTTTACTGCCTCCTCGTGGTTGAGAATTTAAGGTGCAAGATAAAGGCTTAATAAGACAGCATACATTTAGTAAAGAATAGAAAGGAGGAGTCCCAAAGGAACCTTTTCAGAAACCCAATTCCATATGCACAGTTTGGACTTTGCAGCCAGCAGAATCATGGGCCAAATAAACCTTTGATTTTCTTTATATACAACCCAGGGTCAGGTATTTTGTCATAGCAACAGAAAACAGACTAAGACAGTGAAAGTCATAAAAAGAAATTCTGTTCTTCAGAAGACACTATTACAAAAACAAGAGGTCGAGTCACAGACTTACAAGCCATTTCAAAGATGTTTACCTGATTTATAAAGTTATATATTTATGGTGCCCCATGCCTACCTTCTCAGTACTCTGGGAGGCTGAGGCAGATGGTAAGCCAAACCCCAACCTGGGCAATACAATGACTTAGCAAGACCCTGTCTCAAAATAAAACCTGAAAAAAGGGCTGAAGCAGTAGCTCAATCTGAAGGCTTTGGGTTCAATCCCCAGTACTTAAAAAAAAAAAAAAAAAAAAAAAAAACCTTGGTAGTAAGAAGAGAAAATGCTAAGAAGAAAAATATTTGAATAGATTCATCAGCAAAAGAGACATAAAGATAGTTAATAAAAACACAAAAAGGTGGTGAGCAACATTAATCACCAGACAAATGAAACTTAAAAGCTGCTCTGAAATTCTGTCTTATATGCACCAGTCTACCTACCACTGAAAAGACTGGCACAGCCTAGGCTGCACAGGAAGCAGCTGAGGTCTTGTGCACCTTGTGACAGCCATTCTGAAACAATCTGAAAGTTCTTTTGAAAATAAGGTTAAACATTCACTATCATGTAATTCAGGAATTCCACTCCTAGATGTTTACCTACCAGAAATGAAAACATAATCAACACAGAAGCTTGTGTGTGTATAGCAGCCTTATTATTAGCGGCCAAAAGCTGGGAAACAATCCAAGTGCCCATTGACTACTGAATGCATAAGCAAATCGTATGTAGCACATCTACACAACAGAATACTGTTTGGGGCAGGAAGAATCCAGCTACTGATGTGTGTACCAACACAAGTGAATCCAAAGGTGTTACAAAAGAGGCCACACACAGTTTAGTTCCACTTATAGAATAGCTTTAAAAAGACAAACCCACAGCAAGAGAACAGTCAGTGACTTTTCCAGGAGGCAGGGCATGTTGGGAGGAGGTATTCAAGTTAGTGGAAAAGTTCTACATCACTGCTGTGGGATTAGTTGCACAACTGTACACATTTGTCGGTGTTCATTTAAGGGAGTGCTTAAACTGTGAATTTTAACTTATATAAATCATATCCCAAAAGGCTTGCTTTCCCTATAGCAAAGTGCACAGTAGGGCAATATGGCAGTGGTGGTGAACTTTTTAGAGCTTTCAGTGATACAAATAGCCCACGGCAGCACACATGCCATAAGTTCACCACCAATGAATATTGTATAATATTACCTGTAGAAATAAAAGGGAAAACAAAAGGGAAATTTCAGATGCATGAACATAGGCCCCTACTTGCTGGAATGTGCACTTAATATCTCAGGAAGCGTATACAGTGACGTCTTTTAGAATGGCTTTCCCGGCAAAGGAAATGGGATAGCTCAGGAGGGAGGGTTAGGGGAACTCTTATCTTTGTGCCTTTCAAATTTTGAATCGTGTAAGAAACCAGCCTACTGAGAGGGAAAGAGGGGACTCTGGGCTTGTGTCAGTCAACGGTTTCTTTTTACAGATGAGAAATCCAATGCCCAGGCAATACAGGTGACTCCTTGCAGGTATACAGTTGGTGTCAGAACTCAGATCCACTTTTCAAGCCTGTTTTGTGGATAATTCCCAGAGAGCAGGAGACCCACTGGCAGAGTTCACAGTGGACATTCAATGGATAGGAACTTTTCTTCTCTGTTTCCACTATACCAGGTGCTTCTCACCAGCCCTTCCTTGCCATCTACCCAGCCTGATGTCAAGTACCAGTGGATGCGGGGACGCAAGAGCCACCTTCACCAGAAGTGAGTAGAACCACCCTTTCCACAACCAGTCCAATTTAATTCACTCTACAAAAACCTCTGAGCCCCAACTCTGGGTCTACTCCATGCTAATTTAAGTGGAGTCCACAGGGGCAAAGGTGTGGTTGGAAAGCACTTTCCTTGGGAGGCTTTCAGTCTGTGTGGAAGCTGGGGGGCCCATCGGCACCCAGGTCATTGCAACCTGAGTTGACAGCCACTGTGGTGAAGGGTGGCCACACTCCAACCAGCTGATCTCTTCTCTAGCACTGCCCTGCTCACTTCCTTCCAGTCACAGTGTTGAGTTTGGCTTCTATGTCTGTTGATGGAAAAGTGTTTGCTAAATCACGCTGATGTACAAGTGCAATGCAGGCTCCAAAACGGGGAGGATGCTTGAATCAGTTATGGTGACTCTGCTTTCATAGATGGCCCCTTTTTAGTGTGTTAACCCCAAATGCCATGCAAATGAATCCTCAAGGCCTTGGACTCTAGGATTCTTTCAGAGCTCAGCAATCAAATTTATGAGTATTGGTTTTCCGCCTGACTTCAGGACTTATTGGGATCAGGCAGTGAATGTGTGAGAACTGCAATCCCTAAATCTTCCCAGAATCCCCTGCCTCTGAGGGGAGTATGGCTCCAGGGGCTGCTGTTCATGTTCAGGGGTTCCTGTGCTTTGACCCAACTCATTCTCCCATCAGGGCTGCAGTGGGTTGAAGAGTGGCACCCCTAGACATATGTCCACCCTAACCTTAACCCACTGGGAGCCAGTGAGTAGACTCTTATTTAGGAAAAGAGTCATGATAGATTTCAGTGAGGATATTGAGATGAGATCATCCTGGACTAGAGCTGGTCTTCAACCCATGACAGGCCTTTAGTAAATAAGAGAAGGGGAAATAAATACAAAGACATGAAGGAGACAGCCATGGGGCCACAGAGTTGGAAACTAGAGCCATGTAACCACAAATCAAAGTCATCAGGAGCCACTGGAAGTGGGAAAAGGCAAAGAAAAATTCTCCTTTAGTGTCTTTGGAGTGAGTACGGTTCTGCCAACACCTCATCATCAGACAGAGAATTTCCAGGATGGTGAAAGGGTAGATCTTATCATTTTAAGCCATCCCAGTGTTGCTATAGCAACCCTGCAAACTCCCACAGGGTCTCTGGGGAGTTTCTTCTTCATGCCGAGGGCCCTGGCATAATCCTGCCTCCTCCACCATGGCTCCAAAGACCTCCCCCAGTGACATTCCCTCCCTCTTCCCTTATCTAGCCATCAGTGAAGTGTGCCATGGGCCAGGTGTGTGAGAGTGGATACAAGGTGGACCTTCGAAAATTCACAGCTAGGAAGATATGGAGAGGTAAATGCACAGTCACAGCATCAAGTTTTTTAGGTTTAATTGGGCCCCCATCCTCCCCTGCCAGATTCATAAATTGAAATGCTAATCCCCAGGACCTACCTCCTAGTGCAATGATATTTGAAGATAGGGTCTTTCAAGAGTAATTAAGTTAAATTGAGGCCAGTAGGATTGGCGCTAATCCAGGGTGCCTGGTGTCCCAAGAAGGAGAGGTAATGAAGTCACAGATATGCACAAGGGAAGGTCGTGAGAGAGGAAGCGGCCATCAACAGGCCAAGGACAGAGGCTCAGAAGGAACCAGCCTGCACCCTGGTCTTGTAAGCTCTAGCGTAGGGAGGAAGCACTACCTATTGTTTGAGCCACTCCATTGCAGCACTGCACCATGGCAGCCCTTGCCAAGTGGCACGCTGAGGTCAGCGCGGGGGCTGGAGCCAAGATGGCAGTGACTATGGCCACTGAGATGAAGGGGCAAGAGCACTTTAGGAGGTGAGGTTGGCTGTGCAGTGGGAAGGTAAAGGAGAAACAGAAATCTAAGCTATTAGAAGAGTTTTGGTTTGCATAGTCGGTGGCACTGGCCGCCAGAATAGGGGATCAGCTGTGGCTGAACAGATTTTGTTAGCAGGCTCCCAGGAACCACTAGCAATACTGTGGGCCCTGAGTGGGTATTTACTGCAGAGCACCAGTTCCCCCTCCCTGCAGAACTGACCTCCTCCCCACGAGACAATGGGGACTGCTTCTCAGCCCTCACCCTTGAGGCTTTCTCCAGGCACTGAAAGGCATATCGAGGAGCCAGGTCACAGCATGACACACCTACAGCTCCCACAGGGCACCAAGGCAGGACAAGAAGGCTGCATCACAGCGAGTTATCACCTCAGAGTGCTCTGGGCCCCTGAGACATCGCCTGCACATTGCGTAGAGTTCCGAGATGTTCCCAAAGCTCCCAGATCACAGTGATAAACATCCTGCAGCCCAGGCTGGCGGGGCCAGCACACAGGAGAGTACCCAAAGCAGAGCCTAGGGTGCCAGCTAGCAGCTTCTGGTTTTCAGTGTTCTTGCGGCAGCCCCAGGATTCTGTGACTTCATCGATTGAAGGCACTAACCCACACAGCAAACCAGTTGGCCTGCACACTTCAAAAATGGTGTAGAGCAAAGCCGGGTCTTGATTGTGTTTCAGGCATTCTAGTTCAGACATGTATGACAAATACAGAGATCTGTTTCATTTTCACGTTTCACTGGTGCAGTGAAAGAACCCAGGGACCCAGGACACAAGCTCATAGATTGATCCTATAAACATTTCCGTGGATATTTTTGACCTGTGACAGGACAGCAGGTTCTTCTAGAAGATCATGGAACAGGGAGACCTTTGAGTGCTCTCCTCCAGTATTCTCACCGCAGTATGTAGCTGTGGAGTAATCTGGCCAGACTGCCCTGACCCCACACAAGAACTTTTTTACCACAAACAGTACTAAAATAACAACAATCCATACTTCACACTGAATTCACATATCTCCCTTCACCCACAAAATAGAAAATACCCGGACACTGGTAAAGATAATCTAGACACACCACCACACTGGCTGGCCTTTGCTTTAGAACTGTGTCTGTGTGGAGCCACGCATCTAAATATTTGGACATGCCCATTATCAACAACACACACACACCAAAAAAAAAAAAAAAATACAAACAAAGAAAATGTTTTGGAGCTGGGGGTATAGCTCAGTGGAATAAGCGCCTGCCTCGCAAGCGCAGCGTCCTGAGTTCAATCCCCAGTACCGCCAAAAAAAAAAAAAAAAAAAAATACAATCAACAACACACAGAGTATTTACACCAAAACCCTCTAACTAATCTTAGAATGAAGCACAGTGAGGACGGATGTCTCAAGCCAGTCCTACTGGGCAGGTGGAAATGCCTTCTGATTGCTTTTCTATCATTGAAAACAATGCTTTGTTCAAAAGCTCCTCCTCAAAACTGCTCTGCTACCCTCGATGGTCTTCAGGATAGAAGCCACACACTTGGGCTGGGGATATAGCTCAGTGGAATAAGTGCCTGCCTAGCAAGCACAGGGTCCTGAGTTCGATCCCCAGTACCGCCAAAAAAAAAAAAAAAAAAAAAAAAAAAAAGCCACACACTTTAGTTTTCACCTTTCACCTCACTGGTGCCCAGAAACAGCCTCCCACACCCTCCCCCCCACGGGCGTGAGTGCCGCTCTGAGCCTTTGCTCTAGCAGAGCCCACTGCTTTGACACACTTCCTGCCCCACAGCTGAGCTATGTTGTTGCGTCCAAACCCAGGCTCCTTCCCGCTGGGTCTTCCCTGTGATTTATCCATTCTCACCTGCAGGAATAAATCTGTTTGCCTCAAAGGTAAGCAAGCTAAACACATTGCTTAAGAAAACTCCTAGGAAGGACTCTGGTGGCAGGGAGCCTGATCCCAGTAGATCTTAGCCCAGGAGAGGGCCTGGCTCACAGTGGGGCAGGAAAAGCAGACTGGCCTAGGAAGCAATGTGACTTTTAAAATGGCACGTCCCCCTTGATGGTGCCGGAGAGGCCAGGGTTCCTTTAGCTTAACACCAGCGATAGGTTAATTTCTGGTGAGAGCCATGCTTTATCAGGTTTATAAATCACGTCTTGATGGGTCAGTGCAGGTGGTGACGGTGAAGATGATGTTGGCCCACCTTGCCTGTCTCATGAGATTGCGTGAAGCTAGGCTTCACCCTTTGAATGTGGAGACCAGAAGGAAGTGTGCACCCACTCAGGGGCTGCCTCCTCCGGGGGCCTTCTCTTACTCCTCTGTGTGCACCTGGCCTCCCTCCCCAGCTCCGTGGCGCTCACTTGCGGTTTGGTTCCACCTCCTGCGTTTCTTAGGTGTTCTCAGAGGTGCCTCCACTTCCCACACTCTATAGCTGGCATCTTGAGGGCAAGAGTTGCATCTTAACTCTTCTTCCCCCAAAACCTGGCAGAGCTCCAGGCAAAGCTTGTCAGGTTCCCCAAGGACAAGCCAAGTACCGTGCTGGGTGCTTCTAAAAGACCCTGCAGTAGGAGGAGGAAGATGCAATCGGCACACAAAGTACACAGTGGAATATATTAATATGCTCAATGAGTAAATAAAGTATATTTCACTGGAAACATTATCAGAGGTCAGAAAGAGGAAAAACAAAGATGGCCAGGAGTTTTTGTCCATTCATAAAATAACCATTTTTATTAGCAAGAAATAGAAGTATTTACTAATTTTCTCTTCACAAGACACAATTTATGTAAAGATGAATATTGTGTGTTTGGGGGTTTTGGAGATAAAGAATCTGGCAAACTGACTGCAAAGGGTGATTGGCTTAGCCCTGAATCTCATTTTGTAACATGCCTGATGATAATCTTTATGACCCGAGTGGTGTGAGGCCAAGAGCAGCAAAGTTCTTTGTCTCAGTGTCACAGGCATTAAATATTAACACACAGTTCGTATTTTAATACTACTGAAACCATTTTACTTCTTCAGAGTTTAGTCTCGGAAGGGCAAGCTGGGTGATCGACAGAGATGGCCTTCACTGACCACATATCTGAGGTATCTGTGACCTCAAAAAGCCAAGGAGGAAACCCCAGCTCCTTCCCTTGGACCCGACTTTCTCCTGATGCCATGGTTTCATTGTTAAAGATCCTATTGATGGGGGAGATGTGACCAGGCAGGAAAACGCAATGAACATTTGTTCTAGGAGGGTTTGAGCATCGATTTTGCACTCACGCACACAACCTCTAAAACAGTGGTTGACCCATGGTTTATGAAAGTCAGTGATTAGAAAACACTTTCAGTGTACTTTTGGATTCTGGTAATTTTAAGAAGTCCTGGGATGAACGATCTAATCCATCCCTGGTCCTCAAAGCAGGATGAAGCACCAGTTATGCCACCCATGTGTGCCATGTGCCCCCAGGGGCAGCCTTACCTTCACAAACAGGAAGATCTCAGGGTTCACTGGAGCATCTGCTTTTCCTTCCAAGCCGTCGTTGTCTGCATCCTCCCCAGAGTGGCAGGCAGGGGGCCACGTGCCGGAGAAGGCCCGGCTGTGCTGGACAGTGAGACTTGAGGGTGACAGCAGCTCTTCCCGCCCTGCGCTGCAGTCCTCCTTTCCCTGTGCTAAGCGAGGCTCTAGGGCTTGGGCTGGTGACAGTAACTCGTCCACTGAGATGTCCCCGTTCTGGGGTTCAGCACACACCTCATCAGGCAGGAGGTAGCCTCCTTCCTCTGGCTGGGAAGAGGCCACGTCTTTCTCTTCACCTCCAATAGTGTAGACCAGCACTGAATCATATTCATGGTTGTATAGCCCAGCAGCAGACAAAGTGTGTTCTGGCCCTAAGTCTTCACAAACATCGTGATAAAAAGGAACGTCACCATCTTCTGCGGGGTCCAGAGCTTCATACATCCCCTGTTTCTGGACCGTGTCATAGACATTTCTGTAGTCCTCATCACTCATGCTGATTGATCCGTTCACAACAGGTCTGCAGGCTGGGGATACTGTGCCTCTACGCAAAGGAATTGATGGGCTTTCAGAATGCAGAGACTAGTAACAGCTACCAGTGACAGGTCTCTAACAATCATTTACCGAGACTTTAGTAAGCAAAGCACAGGCCATCGGACAGAAGATAAAGCTCACACACTCAGTTAACTCCTTCGTGCCTAAAGACATTTTCAACTGGACTCCGGGATTTCTCTCACTGCTGGTAATTCCCCAGTCCTGTGGCTAAACCCAAGGTTGAATCAGATTGTTTCCCCAACAGGCACCGAAATTCTGAATAGTTAGCCATTTGTCACTGGTAGAGCTCCCTCCTGCAACTGTCTCCAGATGCTGACAGCTTAAAGGAAGTCCCTGCAAGTTAGTGGATGGCTCTGCTTCTTCACAATGCCAAATCCATCAGTCATATTGCCAGATTCATCACACAGAACAATTCCTGGCATGGGGACACCCTGTGATAAATGAACTAAGATGTGCTCCAGTTAGGAAAGGGATTCCATTTACTTCTCTTATCTGGAAGCACCGCCAGGTGGCTAAATGGCAGAGGGAAAAGAAGATAAAGGCTCTGGCCTCTGGGCCCATCAGTACAGGCCATGCAGAACAAGACTTGAAGATTTGCAGCTTGGTTTTTATCTGTCCCCCCCAATCCCTGCACTCATCTCAGTCAACAAACATTCATTAAATCCTCTTATATATAGGATACAGACCTGGGCACTATTTAAAAAGAGGCTGAAAAAACAGCCTCTCTCTTCAAGGAGATTTTAAATATGACTGGAGGGCTGGGAAGAAAGATAAAACCTTTAACAGACAGAGGAAAAGCTGCTGAAGATTTTCTCGGTGACTTTAGCCAGGTCTGGAGCCATCTGGGTCTCCTTTGTACCTGCTTGGTTCTGTGTCCCTGCCCCACCCCAGGATCCCCTATATCTTGGAAGAATAGCTCTCATGGCTTATAAAGGGACTTTAATGCCTACGAGTCCTGAGAACTGGGCAGCGCTGGGACTCTGGTTGACAGGCTGCAAAGCATTTGATGGGTATCCCGTTGCCAAAACTCAATTGCACTCTCAGACCCCCTCATTGCAACTGGGAATCTCCTAGTAGGAACTTGAGCAGCATTTAAAACCTCTGCCTTTGGGGACAGCTTAAAGACTGGCTCCAGGGAAAGGGACCCGAGTCGGATTTTAATAGCTAAATACACTGGCCTTTTATTTGGCTGCAAAGGGAAGTTGAATGGATACAAATATCTGATACACACCGTGGCTTCCGTATCAGGCATTTATAACTAAATGATCCTAGCACACATCTTCCTATAACCCTACGGCTGGAGACCACCTAATAGATCATTCAGTTGAGGATTTTGTCGCACTTTTGAAAATCACCTGGAACCCCAAAGCAGAAGTGCCTGGTTTGAGCTGCTCCACAGAGTTTAGAACACAGCGGACACCCGCTGTGCCTCTCAAACCCTAGCTTGGTGATCTTTCTGCTGTTCACTCCTTAACTTCCTGGCCCCCATCAGTTTTGCACAATCACACACACCCTGGCTACTCCTAGCCTGAGAGTGTGTTTTCTTTTCCCCTCCCAAGACTCAGTTTTGACCTCTCTGGAGGTGAAATTGCTCCTTTGGATGATACATGCATGGTTGAAAAACACATAAAACGTGACTTGGTGTCTGACCCTGGACTCTGCCCCTCGGTGTTATTACCAGAGTCCCGTTCCCCGAGGCGTGAGCATGTGTAACCCATGTTACCGGACTCCCCTGGGGCCCCAGCGAGGTGGCTGAGGCTGGTGCAGCTTAGGGCCCAAGGTCTCACAGGCTATAAATCAGGTCTCACTGTTATCTCAGAGCACGCCTGTCAGGACTGACAGCGCTAGCTGTAATATGAAACAAGCTATCTTGTTGAAGTGTAAGTCAGTTCCTATCACTATCTGTTCCACACCCGAAAGGCTCCCCATTTCTCTGGGTAAAAGCCAAAGTCCTTCCAATGGCCAAGGGCCCTCCACAGAGCCTGCATCTTGCCCTATGCCTGCTTTGTGGCCCCTGCTAACCAACTCCAGCTTCCCTGCTGGGCTGGAATGCGCAGGGCTCTATAGTCCGTCCCTCCAGTGCCTGTGAGTGTCTTCTATGTCGCCGTCTCAGGGAGGGCACTCTGGCCATGCTGTTAAGATGACAGCCCAGTCACCCCTTCACTTCAGTCTGGACACAGGGAAGGAACAGCATAGGAGGTACCTTGGGACTTACGGGTCAGCAGGGTTCCTGCTGTCCCTGGGCACATGCTGCCTCCCCCTCTCCTTCCTGGGCCTCTCCCCTCCTGCCACCACCTAATACCATTTCTGGCTACTTGCTGTGTGTCCTTTCTTTTTCCCCTCTTCATTCCCTTCCAGCCTTCTCAGTGTCTTCATGATTCTTCCTGATCCAGAATCTGCCGCTATAATCCACCATAGGATTAGGTCTACAATGCTTCAGATCTTCAACGTCCCCTGTAAATCTCCTGAGTTCTTTGCTCATGGGCTTTGAGGAGCTGAATGGATCTTGAGGTCTCTAACTTCATTAAATGGATTGATCCATAACTTAGTGGGCTTATTGGGAGGCAGGGCCAAAATGGACAATGCAGGTCTCTGGGGCATGGTTTTTAAGGGTGGCTTTTGTCCCAGGCCTCTTCCTCTTGGGCTCTTTCCTCCTTCTCTGTTTCCTGGCTGCTGTGAGATGAGAAGTTTTGCTCCACCAAGCCCTTCTATGACGCATCTGCCTTGGATCCAGGTTACCATGAACTAAAGCCCCTGACACCGTGAGCCAGAATAAACCTCTCCTCCTTTAAGTCGTCTGTACCAGGTTTTTGGTCCCAGCAACCAGAAGCTCACCAACGCTGTATCTCTTCATAGCGTCTACCTGCACCTGCTCCCCATATTTTACCCTACTTTCTCACTTCCCAAATCACAAATCGTCACCATTACCAGGTTGGCTGACAGACTCCAGTGCGCCTGTAGATTCTCCATAGGTGAGAGATCTGGGAGTAGCCCAGATGAAAGTTGTATGTGACCTTTGACTACTGTGAGAAGATGAAGAAGGCAAACAAGAAAAGGAAGAAATTTTAGCCAAGTATGGATAGCATGGCAAGATCATGTCGTATGATTTAATACAGAAGTGACTACACACACCAGTACCATGTTAATGAAAGCATATCTCAGGCTGGGCATCTCCGGCCCTGTCCTTTCCTTGTCCTGTGGCTCGGTTGGGACCACCCAGTCCCACACCTGCTCTCAGGGGTGGGTGGCATCTGGGTTTCCCGTTCTCCTTCCTCACTCCTAAGGGCCTTGCATCCTCCCTCTGCACTCTCTAATATGGCCCCAAGACCAGACCCCCTTGCTGGTCCCTCAGGAGCTCCATATAAGCAGTGCTTTCTGGCCTCAGTTTACTGCCCCCATCCTTAAATCCCTCCACAGCAAACACAGTTGGCTTGAAATGTGGTCATGGTGGCAGCACAGCACTCTGGTCAGTGAGGAGCTGTGTCCCTGACCATGGCCCCCTAAGGGTACAGCAGAGCTGAGCATTCCTGTTGCTGGGGACCTCACAGGATGGCCACTTGCCCCCTAGGGAATCAGGGTACAACCCTAGACTGGTCAACCCTTGGTTTCATAATCTCTAAAATTGGAGGAAGCTTCCTCAAAACGTTGGTGGACAGTCAGTGAAAAACTATGTGTCAGCTGGGCATGGTGGGGCACATGGTAATCCCAACATTCGAGGAGGCTGAGGCAGGAGGAACGCAAGTTCAGCCAAGCCTGGGCAATTTAGTGAAACCCTGTCTCAAAGTAAAAAGTAAAAAGGGGTTAGAGGTATAGCCGGGTGAAGGCCCTGGGCTCAGTCTCCACAACTACAAAAACAAAACTGAAACAAAGCCCTGTGCATGAGAACTCGCAGCCTGGATGATCACACAGGTGAGCCTCTGCCTTAAACTGCATGGCTTTGGGAGTTTAGAATGCAGCAGTTCTGAAGGACATACGGGGGTATGGTGGAGTAACATAAGTGACCGCTTAACAGAGTTTTAGTGGAACTCTGTTCTAATTCACACCATATTTATTGCTGTGGATATGGGGCCTACTTTCTTCCAGTAACCTAATCCCTGCTCTAAATCATGATCCTGACATTTGCATTTGCAGGAATATCAGCCTTCTCAAGGCATCTCCATCCAGCACTGTTCAGTGAGGTGCACAGGCACGGAGCAATGTGGCAGGCATGTCCAAACCCCCTCCAGAGCTCCCAAGCCTGGCCAGGAGCTTTCTTAGTATCAGAGCTCAGGGGCCCCCAATACCCATTGCAACTTCACCACACAGTTTTCTGTCATCATATTAAAAATGTTTAAAATTTATGTTTTGTAACATAGCATGTGTAGCGTCAGGGGAAAGATCAGACACCCGTACCTGAACCAGAAGGTCAGACAACTCAGAAAACATGAACTTCTGCACCTTCCAGAATGGAAATGCTGGGTTTTCGCATCCACCGTCCACCAGAGGGCACCATCGTTTTCCTCTCCGGAGCTGTTTCTTTACGTTACAGAACTAAGCAAAAGACATGGTTTGCTATTCTGGGTCTCTTCTGGTTCCAGATGAATTTGAGGCATATTTTCTCTAGATCTGTGAGGTATGTTAACGGTAGTTTGATGGGAATTGCATTGAATCTGTACAACAGTTTTGGTAGTATGGCCATTTTTACAATGTTAGTTCTTCCTAACCATGAGCATGGTATGTTTTTCCATTTATTGAAGTCCTCTTCA
>PVLD010009623.1:0-75843 GCA_004027595.1 Dinomys branickii
GGGACTTTCCCACGTCTCGCCCCGGCAGCCTGGTCCGCCCTACCACATCTCCCCCGGCATCTCAGAGAAACACGCCCAGTTTAAACTTCCCAGCCGAGGTTCCGGCATTCACGCTCACCAAGTCTGTCTCGAGCTGGTGGTGTTTATTAAGGAGGTTCGCTCCCTTGCTGCTCACCCGGTCGCCATCTTCCCCGGATCTTCAAATTTATCACTTTTTTGTTTTTTTTTTTTGGCAGTACTGGGGATCGAACTCAGGACCCTGCGCTTGCTAGGCAGACGCTTATTCCACTGAGCTATATCCCCAGCCCCCTGGCTCAGATTCTCTTTCCTGGTAGTGACCAGACACCAAGGTGTCATCATTCACTCTTCCTTCCCTCCCACCTCTCCTCTAAAGTGAAAATCAGACTGTGTCTACCCCTCCCTCAGTCTGTCTCGAGCTGCCTTGCCTGTGGACGAATTCCAGGTACTTTAGCCTCTTATGCATCCCTATAATTTGGCCCTCTGTTGTGTCTCTAATGCTATCTCCAGGCCTCTCCTCTTCGCACCTGTCTTCCCTCTGCTTGACTTCCTGTGTATCCCAACAGCCAGGAGCCATAATTACATGTCCTTCCCTGACTTTGGTTTTGGGGTTAGTGGTCCTTTGCCTTTATATAGTGCTGGCTGCTTTGTAAGTCATTGGTAGCCTCTCCCACATCCTGGAGTCCAGGAGTGCAGGGTTCTGTATCAGTTAATCACTGTGTCCACAGTTTAACAGTATAACAACAAGATGGGACTCAGTGAACATCAGTGAATGAACCCAGTAAATCCTAGCTAGAGAGGAGTCAGGGTTGGAGGCAGATACCATGAGATCACACAGCCCTCCTTTAGTGTAAAAGCTCAAGGCTCCTTATGCCACAGTAGGGGCCTCCGCTGTGCTGATGCTCAGCATACAAGGGAGTGGAAGAACCCTGTAAAAGTATTTTATCTGGTATTTTATGGTTTATTTCTTTCCCTTTCAATTGGCTCTCCCTCTGTTTATCATGATCCCACTGCTTTAAAATTAAGGAAGAAGAAAGAAAGTTCGAATTTCTTGTGATCTTTATCTTGAAAGAACTTCCTTTCTTAACTTCATTTTAAAAATAATAAATCTCGTATGTGTGAATCTAGAATTCTGTTTGCTAGCCAGATAAATTCTGTCATATTTCTGGAATGGATTTAACAACTAATTAAAGATTTATTTTAGCTGCCCTCTGCCCACACACCTCTCTCATACTGTCAGGACTGGCCACAGGAGAAAGAAACTGAAAAATTATCTAAAAATAAAGCAAACCTGTGAGCTTCTCCATAGAAGGCTTTCAGTCCTGTTCCTGCCCCAGTTGGAACAGATGAGAGGTGTCTGCAGAGGTGTCCTCAGCTCTGTGCCTTCAGCTGGGCCTTCTGAAAGCCATCTGCCTTTCTACTCTGCCCCACTCAGTTACTGCAAGGGTCACAGTTCCCATGCCAACAGGGAAAGAGATGATGTTTAACGAGATACTGTGACTCTGGTGGGTCTTCCATCTCCTCATTAAGGGCCAAGCCTCTGCGGACAGAGAGGTCCACACTGGCAAACTGGTCCATGGGTGCAGATGTCAGGATGAAGGCTCTGCATTAGCTGGCTATGACAAATGCCATGGACTGTTTAAACAGCAGTGTGTCCCACACGACCTTTCCTTGCTGTGTGTGTGGGAGAGGTCTCTCTCGTCCAATAGAGGCACTAATCCTATTGGATTAGGACTTCATTTAACCTTACTTGCTTTCTTAAAACATCACCTCCAAAAAGTCACATTGGGAATTAGGCCACTGACATATAAATTTTGGAGGGGACACAATTCAATCCACAGTAAGTTCCTCCTGAGATGCAGGAGTGACTATTACCTGGGAAGGCCCCAAGGGAGTTCACTGATGTGCTAAAAATGTTATATAGCTTGCTCCAAAGGATGCTTACATGGCTATATATCATATAAAAACTTGAACTTTGGTTTCAACTCTCTATCTAAATTATGTCCTATTTGGGGGCTAGTTTCTATGGTTTAAATACTTCCATTATGGTTGTTAGGTTTATATCTGGATGTGACCCCCAAAGCCTCATGCACTCATAGAGGAAGCTTCTAGGGAGGGATTAGATCACAGGGGCATGGTACTTATCAGTGGAGTAGTCCTCTGACAAGTTTGTAGCTAAATGTGTTGTTGGGAGGTGAAGCCTGGTTGGAAGAAGCGTGTCCCTGGGGCTATGGCCTGGAAGGAGCTCTCTCTCTCCCTCTCTCCTTTCCCCTTCCATCTCTCTCTGCTTTCTGTTATCCCTGCCACAGACTGTTTCTCTTGTGCCATGGCCTTCTGCCATGCTATTCTGCCTTGGAGCCAGCCAACTATGGACTGAAACCTCTACAAACCGCGAGTCAGAATACATCTTTCGTCCTTTAACTTGCAGGTGTTGGGTGTAACTAGCAATGAGAAAGTAACTAAGACAGCGGTCAATTTGTTTTTTTAAATTATACTGATGAATGCATATTAACTGTATAAATTAAGAAGTTTCACAGTGACAATTCCATACACATATATATTGTGTTTTTAACATAGCCATCCCCCTCCTACCCTCACCTTCTTATTCTCCTTCTATTGGCCCCTTCCCCTCCCCCTAAATTATTCTTAAATTTAGAAAAAAACCTTTTTGAGGAAAAAGTTTTGAGGTATGTTCTATATTCCAAACACAAATGATATACTACTGGCATTTCTGACCAACTTTTTAATAACTTTAAAATCCTTTATTAATATGTATTTGTGGGGTTCAATATGAAGCTATGGTGAGATACTGTCTCACAGTTAGAAATAACTAATATCGAAAAAGCCAGAAACTATTGGATGCTGGTGAAGATAGGGGTAATATGGAGCTCATACATTGCTGATAGACAGACTTTTGAAGATACACAAGTGTCAACAAAGGGAATCTATTCTAGGTTTTGCTGGTTTTAGCAAGTCCTATTAAAAATAAAAAGCAATTATTTGTTAACATATTTTGTCATGGCTTGGTGCTTATCCAATTTTGTACTTTGAGGGTTATTTTATAAGGAGAAAAATATAATACAGGACACATATTTTACAGGATTATTTATAATAGTCACCTGAAGAATCATATGCAAAAGAGTACAGGAAATCTGTTCATACACTAAGACCAAGGAATCTAGTTGAGGGTCTGGATCCCACAGAAATGTCCTGCCTGAGTTCAGCTGAAGATCTAGAGTCCATAACAATGCCTCCCACAAATCCAACTGGTTATGGGCCCAGAGCCCACAACATGTCATGCAGGCCTGTTTCATATATATGTGCTGGGAAGGTCCAAGGTTCCTGGTGGAAGCTAGAAAGTCTGTGTCAGTGGGATGAAGGACCTGTGCTAGCAGGCTGAGGGATCTGCACTGGAGCCAGGAAGCAATGCTCAAAGTAAAAACCAGAGCTCCCCGAAAAAGTACCACAGCCATCCTCAGCAACATTAAGGTCCTGAGCTCCTCCAATGGTGAAGACAGCTGAATTTCCATCATGAAAACCATTGCAGCAAGCTTCTCCAGGAGACCGGCAGTGCACCATCTTCCCCTCCAGAGCCAGGAAGCAATGCTAAAAGTGAAGATCAGAGCTCCCCCAAAGTGAAATGAAGCCATTCTCAGTGCCAACAAGATCCCAAGATCCTGGGAGGATGAAAACAGCCAAGTTGATCAGGAAAGCCAGCATGACAAGCTCCTCCAATAGAACCAACAGCTCCGTACAGCTTCTACCAGCTCCCAACAGCCTTTCTCTGTTCCCAATGGCCTTTCTCTCCTCCCAACAGCCTTTCTCTGCTCCCAACAGCCTCACTTCTCCAGTTCTGCCTCTTATGCTGCTGGCAACAGTCCTCAGGTGGGCCTCCCACACCCAGCAGCATGCTTACTTAGTTCATCTGGACGTTATAAGTTGACCACAACTTGTCAATCCACTACAATAATATTGCTTGTTTAGTGGACCGGATTAATATTTTCAGCATTGTATATTCTGACATGTTATCTTGTTGTATTAATGGGTTAGGTACATTTTAGGAAATTGGGATTGATGTGAAGCACAACTTTTTCCCATTACCTCACAGATTTCTTGTGAGAATGAGAGTTGGAATGGGTAACACGGGAATAATGCAGTCCTGGGTCAGCACACAGCAGGTGCACTGTCATTAATAGTGTTAATTCAGAACGGAAGCCCACAGGTACGCTGGGGGGCTCTGAGGTGTGTATGTATAGTTACATATTTATCTCTATGTATGTATAACTTCCAAAGGTACGTTTTTGGTGGTTATTTTCTTGTTGATAGCTTCTCATTTTGCTGAATTGTCTATTACCTTGTGAAGTCTTGCTCTTAAGTCCTTTTGTTACTTTTGGAAATCCCTAGTGAGTGCAACTGGAGAAGCACATTTCCTACTTGTTGGATGCTAGGTTCCCTATGTCCATCGGTCTATATCTTTATAATTTTTGTCTGCTTTTTTATCTATTACTGGGAGAGAGTTATTAAAATTTCTTTCTATAAACTGTGGCTACCTTTTCATTTAATTATGTTCATTAAAATAATACTTGACATATTTTATGGCTATGTTGTTGGTATAGAAGGCTCAGATATTGTTGATCTTCCTGGTAAAAAATATGTAACATATATATGTAGAAAAATTGCTGGGAGTAGCTGAAGCTGGAAAGTAATTACACGTGGGGGACAAAGCCAGCCTGAGAACACAGGAGCTCCTCCAAGTGCACAAACGAGCCATTGTAGCTTGTTAACTGATTGCTGGGCAGAGAGGCTGAAACTAATCAACCTCTTGAGGGTATAAAATAAATGCTCCACTGTTCTTGGGCGGTTCCCCTTCTGTACTCAGGAGAAGGAGGACCTCCACCTGATCCCAGCTTTTTTCTCTTATCTACTTTTTCCTCATTCTCACTGCTATTCCTTCCTAGGGTACACCAAGCAGTCAATAGATCTTTACCATGGGCAACCAAGAAAGGACCCTGGTAGGATTAAGTGGGTGGTGAGAACACTTCCCAAGAGGGTGCAGCTGAAGGGAGGGAAGCGCATTTGTGAGAACTGCTATTCAGAACTGGAGGGCCTGGTACCGGGAGGTCAGATGTAAAACATGGGGATATATGTTCTCTAGGGCCAGAAAGTAAAAAGGGTTTAAAGAAGTCAAAAGAGAAAGGGATATTGAAGTGCAGGTAGACTCTTAAGACTCCTGGGGGTATGTGAATGTAGAAGTGTTTGTTGCAAGTTTGACTCCTGTATTTAATTTTCTGGATGTTGGTTTGGAGGGATTTTGTAACCATAAAGGATTTGGCCCAGAATGTTATGTTAAAACCAAGTTCTGAGCCTACACAGGGCATGCAGGGTGCAGCAGTGGTCCCACTGACAGAGCCTGAGCCCTCCAGCCTGGTCCAGTTTGAGAAGGAGTGGAGGGGGCTGAGGGGGACTTTTCCCCACCAGAGAGGTGTTTCCTTGTGAACTCCATTTTGCAACACCCAAAGATTTGGACTAAGCCACAGACAGCTATCCCAGTCTTTTCTGCTTGGGGGAATTTGGCCGCAACAGAGGTCTCTTCCACTCCTCAGGGAGTAGGGCCGTCTTCTCTAGCTCCCTTGCAGTTTGCATTAAGAGAAGCTAGAGGCGTGGGAGAGTCCATGGAGGGTTTTCAATATATCTACCCTGTTATGGAAGTGCAAGTCCCTGAAAATCCAGGACAAGTTATACATCATTATGAAGCTATACCTTGTAAAACCCTAAAAGAGTTAAAACAAGCTGTTGCTACTTATGGCCCTAGTTCTCCCTCTACTTTGAGTTTAGTGGAAATTCTAGGACAACAGGTTATGGTCCCAAATGATTGGAAGGCAATAGCTAAAGCATGTTTAAGTCCAGGTGATTACTTGCTGTGCAAAGGAAACTTTTTTGAATTTTGCACAGCGCAGGCAATTTGTGATGCTGTTCATAACTGTTATGGTTGATGCATTGTGTCAACTTGGGGAGTCTAGAGGCTTAACTGAGTGATTCAGCAGGAAGCTGGGGTGCTTACTTTGTAAACATCCTGCGCCTGTGGAAGAGGAGGGCATGGAGATTGTGTGAGGGCTACACGCCCCCTGGGTGGGGGTGGGCTGTTTACAATGTAGGGGAGAAAAGGAGGCTGCTTGCAGCCATTCCTCCCCTTTGGCTGGTTGGTTTTGCTGTGCTCTGCTGCCCTGAACAGTTTGCCCTTTGCTATGTGCCACTCTGCCCCAGCGGAACCAGCCAACTATGGACTGAAACCTCCACAAACTGTAAGCTAAATTAACCTTTCCTTCCTTCATTTTGGGCGTTGGGTATTTTGTCTCAGCAACAAGAGAAAAGTAACCAAGATAATAACCTAGCCATTACAGAGGATATGCTAGTCAGGGAAGGTGCCCTGCTATCACAAACAACCAACTGCCCTTTGAACTGCTAGCATATGAGCAAACCAAGATGGCTGTCAGGAGGGCTTGGAGGGAACTTCCCTTCAAGGGTGAGGCATCTCTTAATTTGGCTTCTATTAATCAAGGCCCTGAGAAGCCTTTTCAAAATTTTGCTACACACTTATTTCAAGCCTGTGAGAGGATCAGAAATAACATAGAAGCTAGTAAATTAATTGTTCAACATCTGGCCTTTGAAAATGCAAAGAAATGATGCAGAAAGGCTTTAAGAGCCCACAAACAACGGGCTATGTTGCTGGAGATAATTCGGATCTGTGCAGACAGTGGCCTCTTGTGTGTACAGGGGCTGCTTTGGTGTCAGGTATTACTCAGGTTATTCACCCACAGGCTGGAGGAAGGGGAAAAACAAGGCTATTTGTTTGCACTATGGGAACAAGGGACATTTTGCCTGGAATTGCTCTGCTACACCCATGAGGGCAGCACAGCCATTATCTGTCTCTTCAACTAAACCTGGCAGTTTAGTTCCTGGTACTAAATGTCGACGAGTGTATTACTGGAATAATGAGTGTAGATCTAGAACTGTTGGGAAAGGTCGGCCCTTACTGGGAAACTCCCTTTGGAGCTTGCCTTGGCCCCATCAAATCATGGGGGCTGACCCGATGGCTGCAGTGAGGGATGAGCTACTGGGTGCATTCTGGTACCCAGTGTGTGCCCCCTACTCCAATCCCTCCCCCTACCCACAGGATGCCAAGGGTGCTGGTGGCTTATGGCTCCATGGTGGGGGCCACCCTCCTGCCTTATCTTCCTCTACCATGCTCCTGTCACACATGAGCCTGGGTTTCAGGCTTTGCCCCTGCAGGCCCAGCTGCTGTAATGTAGGGGTGCAGATAAACTGTAGTAAGGGCCAGGCAGGAGCAGCAGGAAGCTCAAACTAGTGAGGTGGCCCCATTGCAGAGGCCAAAGTGGCCCCTGGAGGCAGGGAGGGCTGGGGATGCCACGGACATGACCACCACTTTGGAGGAGAGTTTGCTACCAGGCGCTGAGCCAGGCAAGGAGCAGTTGCGCTTCTGGCAAAAATATGACTGTTATCACTGCAAAGACCGCAACATTCACTGGGAGAGTACATGCATGTGGTGTGCTCAGGGCACGAGCAAGGTTTACTTCAAACAGTTTTGCAGAACCTGCCCGAAGTCCTACAACCCCTACCAAGTGGACAATATCACCTATCAAAGTTGTAGGAGAGCTATATGTTCCTGCCCAATGGGACCTCACTGTGTGGGTCCCAGGTGCCCCCATTGGCAAAACATGTGTGAGAGATGTAGGGCCAGGTGCCTGTCCTGTGCCAGTGCTGGTATTTGGAGTCTGGGAAGAACCAAAATATCTAGTGGCTGGGGGCGGGGGGAGTGGCAAATTCGCCCAGCCCCAAAGTGATCAAATAAAGGATGCAGCTAGTTACTGCCAGAGCCTGAAGTATCAGTGCTGCTCTGCCCAAGGCTGCAACTGGGGGCTGCTGCATCTCAGCAGCTACGCCCTTCGGCCTCACTGCTCAAGGCCACTCCCATTCCCCTGCCCGCAGCACCCCCTAGCTCCCTACTGCTCCGGTCCAGGGCTGCAGGACACACTGGGGTGACAGAATGGGGGACAAAGAGGCCCAGGCCCCGAACAGGGGTGGAGGAGGCCGCCCAGGGAGTAGCTGGCAAAAGGCTGAAGTTAGATGGACACAGAGAGGGTGGCAAGGATGAAGAGGAGGAGCTGTAGGGACATACAGGGAACCTCGGTCAAGAAACAAAGGAGGAGATGGTTGCAGAGGCTGGCAAGGTGGCACAGGACTGGGGCATGAGGAGCTCTGGACAGCCAGAGGATCTGCTGGTGGTGGCTAGCCAGTGCCCAGGCCTCAGGGAGGAAGGACAGGGTCACCCAACACTGGCCCAGCCTTGCCAGGCTGGGGCTACACCCTGTGGCACCACAAGTGGCAAGGGAAGTGGCAGGGCCAAGAGGGTGACACGGGGGCTGAGTGGGTGGTGACAGAGGCCTGAGTGACCCAGAAGCTGGTGGGACCTGGCAGTGGTGACAGGGAGCAGGGAGAAAGGGGCTGAGCCCATTACCTTCATGGCAAGCATCTCTGAGGCAGAGGGGATGCTCACAGTCACCCCACTGCAGGACACACAGAGCCCGTTCCCTGAGCTCTATGGTTTCCTGCAGGACTTTATGCCCCAGGCACTATTCCAGATAATAAAGCAAGCTACTGTTTAGTATGACACTTGCCAAGGAGTATCCGTAGGTGAGTGGTTTTATTTTCCTAACATAATGGCTCTAGCCAGGAGCTAAGTGGGAGAAGATTCCCTCTCACATCAACCCGATCCTGCAATTAGAGTCCATCTTATGGCTAGATGCTCATTTTATGTTTTGGAATTGTAGAGGTAATTAATTTAGCTAGCCAAACTAAGTTGAATGACCTTTTTCAAGTACATCCCAAGAGTCTTTGTGTGTCTACTCCTAGACATTGCAATGATCTTTTAAGAGGGATCCTCAAAATGTCCTGATAATTAATTTCTTTGAAAGTGTGCAGAAAATGGAAATTACAATAGAGATTATTAGTTTGCAACAGTATTCAGAAATCATGGAAAGCAGCCACACTGTCCTGATGCTTGCTGACGATATGGTCTGCAATCCCAGAAATCACAAACCAGGTACTGTGTTTAGTCACAAGTATATGGAACCAAATGCATATGGAGATGACATAAATGTGGATTATAGAAGTTTTGAGGTAACCATGACAGATTTTTTTTACAGGAATTAACTGGGAGGATTCTACTTAGTACTCCTAGGTCAAAAACACCTTTCTGATGATAGAAGCAATGCTCTTAGTTATACGACAGGTCACGATGAGAATAGTTTGAAATTTTAAGATTCTGGAAACATTGCCAACATAGAACTTACAAATGCTTTTTTGAAATTTTAAGATTCTGGAAACATTGCCAACATAGAACTTACAAATGCTTTTGGACAGAAGTGGTGAGACAGGAGATCCTCACTCAGAAGGCCATGGACAGAAGTGGCAATTACCCCAAACTGTTCTGAGTGACCTATTTGGGTAGCAGAGCATGCTCTCAGGCTCTATCATGAACTCAGACCCGGAGAAGAAGCTGATTCTATCTTTTGGGAAGCTGGTGTGCAGTCTTGGGACAGTGACACCTCAGAGACTGCTCTACGGCTGATAGGATGAGGCTAAACCTGCGTGGGGCCAACCAAAGAAAATATATGACCCAGAAGGCTAAGGGAATAGTAATCAAAGTGGGAATTAAAGATTTGAATAAATGATAGAGTTTATAGAGATAATTGAGTTGAAAGTTACCAGTACTCTCAAGACAGAATAAAATACAGAGGATATAAATAATATATACTATTATATTATATAATATATACTATTATATTATATATTCATTATAGATTAAGGATTATATTTCTCCCAAAATTTTCTGAAAAGAGATCTCTTCTAATAAATGAACAACAAAATATGACTAGTCTATAGTAATATTCATATCATTCATATTTACAACTATGAATTTCTAAAAATTATAATAGTTACTATAATGCAATTTCATCTAGAATATACCTGTGTGAACACTGCTTTTGTAAGATGTTTGTGTGTTCTGTGTACTTGTTTTGTGTCTGTCTGTCATTCTGTGGACAGCTAGCTGTTCCCCTTTATTTTGAGCTCAACACTTTTCCTTTTATCATTTGTTCATAATACAATTTGGGTTTAACACGGGAATGCCTCAAAGCGTGTAAACAAGCCATTGTAGCTTGTTAACTGATTGCTGGACAGAGAGGCTGAAATTAATAAACTCTCAAGGGTATAAAATAAATGCTCTTCTGCTCTTGGGCAGTTTCTCTTCTCTACTCAGGAGAGATAGGACCTCCACCTGATCCCAGCCTTTTGTCCCTTGTCTATCTTGTCCTCATTCTCACTGCGGTACAGCAAGATCCCAACGGGTCCTTACAAGAACATTACAGATATACACAAACACATATATACACAAATATACATACATTCATACATATGTATGCATATAAAAGTATTATATAATTTTACATAATAGTAAAACAGAAACACATTTTACAAATATTAGGCCTTATCTTCTCCTCCACGATCCACTTTCTTTTACGTTCCGCTCTCATTACCTCTTTGTGCTGCGTTCTGATTAATCTCCTCAGCCCTGTCTTCTAGTTCACCGCTCCTCTTTTGAGTTGTGAGCTTTTAAATTTTAATGGCAACATATTCAATTTCTAGAGTTTTTAATAGATTCAAATCTCATTTCCTCTTGTGATTTATAGTCTTTTTATCTCTTTAGTTCTTTTATCATAGCTATTTTACTGTAAATTTCCAATTTTTCTAGTATTGTCAGCCTTGGTCATGCTGTTCTATCATGTCCATTAGTTTTTACTCATGGTGAATTGCTTCCTTGTAGCTTTTTAAAACTTTTGACTGTGATGTTGGTTTCCAAGTTCTGTCTCCATCCCCCCACCATGGGATTCATGTGAAAACTACCTCAGTAATCGTTGTTATCTCCTTCTGGCCCTCTCTGCTCCTAGACAAAACTTCCAGTTAATTTACTGGCTGAGGGATTCCTGTGTCAGGCAAGTGATGCAAATTTGAACACCAAGCTCATGTGGGACATAGGAGTAGGAGTGGAGAATCTCTCTGATCTCTGCCTCCAGAGAACAAAGAGAGAAAAACATTATTTTAATCATCTTGGGCCTTATAGGAGCTTCTCAATTCCCATCTCATTCCCATCCTATTGACGGTGTAGCCCTTGAAGTGTTTTGACTTTAAACAGGGGTCTCTGTTCCAACTTTGGAGCCCAAGGTTTATTTTTCTGACTCAGTGGCTGTGTTAGCTTTCCGTTGCTGTGACAAAATACCTGAGAACAACTTAAAAGAGGAAAGGTTTATTTTAGCTCGTGATTCAGAGGTTTCAGTACGTGGTGACATGGCTCCATGTCTTCTGAGCTTGTGCTAAGTTGGAACATCTTGGTGAGGGTCGTGCATTGGAGCAAAGCTGCTCACCTTGTGGTAGACAGGGAGGGAGGGAGGAGAGAAAGGAAGGGAGTGAGTACTCAAGGAAACTGGAATCAGGACATATCCTTCTAGAGCACATTGACCCATTTCTTCCAGCGGAACCCCACTTCTAAAGATCACATCTCCTTTCAGTAGCCCATTAAATTATGAACCCATTAATGGATTGCTTCACTGGAGAGGTCAGAGCTCTTATGATCCAATCTCTTGCCCAAAGCCCAACCTCCACACATTGTTGTACTGGGGTCCAGGCAATCAATATATGAGCATTTTGGCTCACATTATAGATCCAAACTATAGCAATGAGTACATTAAAACCCTAGCCCCAGTATTTTTGTTTTCTTTGTTGTAAGCATATGACATCTGAAATATCTAAGATAATCTGGCTTCTCAAGCATATCTTTTAGGGAGTGGCCTCAATGGAATTGCCTGCTCTCCACATCTGCTGCATGATTGTCAGCCTGGAATTTCTTCCCTTGCTTTCTTTGGTTGCATCATTTTTTAATCTTATGACTTGTTAATCCATGAATTATATGTATCTCTGCAATATGCCCTCAGGAATTTTTTTTAGACCGGTACATGAGAAAAAAGCTTTTTGAGACTTAATCTCTTAAAATAGCTTCAGTTCCTCTTATGCTTACTGACAGGTTGACTGAATGTGGATTTGCAGGTTAACATTGCTCGACTCCTGGTGGCATGAACTCTCAGCCCTGATTTCTCCATGGAAGATGAGAGGATGAGAAGAATGCTAACCAGTGTATTGTGAAATGGCTATAGGAGTCCTGCCTAGCAGATGTCTGGTGTGAGTCTATCTCAAAGGACAGTCAGAATTACTATGTAAGTGACTTTTTGAGGGAGTTCCCTAGGGAGAGTCAAGGAAGCAGGATGTGGCTGCAGGATGCCAGGCATGGACAGGTCTTCAGCTGCTGTCCAGTCCTGCCTGTTCTTATGGTGGACATCTCTGTGGTGCCATCACATCCAAAAGTGTGGTGGCCAACATTTAGTTCACCAACTCCATCAGCTTCTAGGTTGCTAGAAGCCCATGCAAGGGCAATGCTCTGGGTACATAGCAGCTCTGAGTCAGGAGCACTAATTGTCACAGCAGCTAGGTGGGCCATTGACATTGCTATTTCAATATTTAACAAGGTTCCTTCTCTTTTTCTCTGCTCTACACCAGTGCACCCTGTCTGGGGATATGTACTACTGTGCATGGTAGAGATGATGGGATGCTGTTCTGGAAACAGAGTCTTATGTCAGTTGACTCTAGATCAGACAAGCAAGCAGAGTCTTTTGTGGGACATGAGGAGGATTTGACACAAATGTGTAGCAGTCAGGAGCTAAGTCTCCAGGTTGCGGAGTGGAGACAATTACCATTTGAAGGTAGGTTAAGCAGGGGAGGGTAAGCACCATAAGTATTGTAGAATGGGAATAGGGAGGTCAGGTAGGGAAGATGTGTGAAAAAAGCCAGAGAGAGGCTGCATCTAGATGGAGGAAGCCCCAGGACTGTAAGCAATAGGCCTCATGATGCAGCTGGCCAGGGTGAAAAGGTACACAATTGTGGAACAATTAGAGGTGATCTATCAACCAGCTCTTAGGTGTCCCTACAGAGCGCAGGAGATCAGTGAGGACTTCTGGGTTTGAGAAGTGTTATGTTTGATACATTGTGTCAATTTGTGAAGTTTAGAAGGTTAACTAAGGGACTCAGCAGGGGGCCAGGGTCCTTATTTTGTATTCATCCTGAGCCTGTGTGATAGGAGGGCCTGGAGGGGGTGTGCTGTTAAGCACTACCCCCCTCCCTGTGGGTAGGCTGCATACAATGAAAGGGAAATGAGGAAGGTTCTTCGAAGGAGCCTGAGTCTTCACCTTCAGCTTGGTCTGATCTCCTCGCTTTGGGCACAGACTGTTTGGCTTCCACCTGGGACTCTGCAGCATTCTGGTATAGACTCTTTGGTCTTCGTCAGTGTTCTGTTGCAGGTCCATCGACCTCCTGATATGGACTTGCACGGAACACTGCAGTGAACTCTAAACCTTGAACTGGATCCTTCAGCCTTCAGCATGCAGACACACTCTGCGCATTTCCTCATCTAACTCTGGGGCTGATCATTGGAAGCCAAACTTGAAATTTCTTATACACTTGCATATCTTGTTTTATATCTGTTTCTCTAGTAAACCCTGACTGATACAAGAAGTCTCCTGGGGATTCTGGGATTCCAGCCAACTTGTGGAGATTAAAGGGGACTTGAATTGGGGCATGAGGGACAGAGAAAGCTCTCTAGCCAGAGAAGCCAGCACAAGAAAAGGTCCAAGGAGGGGCCAAACTCAGCATTCTCAGGCATTTTAAGAGAGCTGCTCTACTGGCAGAGTAATCACTATCTTGCTGTCAAGAAAGGTGCTCCCAGGGGCCAGAATAAACCCACTGATGTCTGTGTCCTGCCTCCTCATCCCTAGAAGAGCCCCCAGTGTGTCCCAAAGTTCAGGAGTGGATTTAATTTAAAAATGGGTAATTCCATTTGGAACGATTATTTGGCTATGAAATTGGCTTACAGGACATAAGAACACTCCATGTGCTGCCAAGACTTAGAGGTTTAGAAGCCAGTGCTGGGGGACAACAGGGCCTCTTGAAAGAGCCCATATCCCAGTACAGTCTCATTCTGAGGAACTGGGGTTAGGGCTTCATGTGTGAACTTCAGGGGAAAACTCCACCCATAACACAGAGAATGTGGACCTTCTCCAGCAAATGGGAAGGAAGCACAAGACAAACCACCTTGGAAGACAAATCTACAGTGAGAAAGCCATCAGAAATCTGGGCTCTCCTCTGTGCCTGACCAGCATCACTCCTCTCCTTGACACGTACATGGGATTTCTCTCTGCAGCACATGTCCTCTTCTCTTGAGGAGGGGAACCTGCAGGACACGTCCACGAGCAAGTACCTGAGCTTCTACACCTGGTGTTGGCAGCAGCATGTGGTAGGTTAAGTGTATTAAATGCATTTCAATGCACAATATTTTCCATTTATGGTGGGGTTACCAGGGTGTGATCCCACTGTGAGTTGAGATCTATACATAGGCTTACTTGATCATGCAGGCTGGCGAATCTAAATTCTCACTGGGCAGGATGTTGAACTTCAAGCCCAGGGAGTCTTGAGGGACAATCTCTTCTTTGGGAAACCTCAGTTTTACTTTTAATGTTTTCCATTGATTGGATGAGGCCCACCCACATTGGTCAAGGAGAATTTACAAATAAGGATTTGTATCTTTAAGAGAAGGAGCAGAGAGATAAAGAGTGTACCTTCATTTTGGAAAGGAACAGGAATTTGGGGCAAGGATCCCAGCTGCCCTCAATGACCATAGTAACCAGATCTTCACAGATGAAGACCTACTGCTTTCTTATCAGGTGAGAATAGGAGCATAAGCACTGATGAAGAAAAGTACGTGGATGGGAATAGTTAAAAGTGCTTTAACATTGAGGCTCCATCCCTATGGGCCCCCAGCTAAAACGTTGCTTTCGGGTGCTTTTATTAGGGATAACTGGATAAATCCAATAAAAAATTCCTCTTTAGAGCCATCAGTACATCCATGGCTTCATTTATAACTTTGCATTCTATATTTACAATTTTTTGCATAAGATATTTATATGTAAATCAGAAATTGCATGGAAAAGTGAATGGCTGGGCTTCTGTTTCCTTTAAGGCTGTGGTTCCTAAAATGTGTTCCCCAAATCAACAGCCCCAGCATCGCCTGTTGGCAACGCATGTTCTTGAGGCTTAGTTGAACCCAGAAGCTCCGGGGCGTGGGGGAAGACTCAGCAATCTGTGTTTTTACAAGTCACTATGTGGGGGCATCAGAAACACAGGGAATAAGCACCAGTGAAAACCAATCACTGAACCTGCCTTCAGAGTTTCCCGTTCAGGTTGGGTGGAATGATGCTGCTGAGGGGCTGCAGTTTGTGAGATGCTTTGAAGTTTGCCCCAGAGGAATGAGGCTTTGGAGGTAGGGCAGGGCAGTTTCAGGGTTGAGTGAGCCACCACTCACTTCTGACCTCTTTAACCTTGCTTCTCACGGCACATCTTTACTGTGCACGCTCCTCGAGCGCTCCCTAGGAGGGAGAGAGCACTGCTGCTCCAGTAGTCAAGGTCCAAGTTCTCAGATCCCTTCAAGTCAAACCTGATGAAGTCACATCCCCACCTCTAGCCAGTGACTGGGAGAAGAGCGACTCAGGAGCTGGGGGCAGGGAGGGGCGGACACCCACGAGGACGCGCTGGGCATGTTTACCTGCGACCTACCGGGGTTTAGCACGGAAGTCCAGTGCCCTGTGATTTCCCTCCGCCCGGGGCAAACAGGGGCAGTTGTTCCCGCTGGATGTGGGGCAGGCACATGGTTGTCAGGGTAGCACTCCTCTACCCTCTCTCTGTCTCTCCCTGTGTCTTTGTCTCTACCCCGCACCCTCATTGACTTACGATGCCATCTGCTTCTCAGACGCTAGCTTAGGCTGTGCATGGGTGTGTCTGCAGCGGGCTCATGGATCCTTCTTCATGAGGAAAGCCATCCTGAAAGTCCACAGTAACAGAAGGTAGAAACAACTCTGGGGCAGGAACATGTGTTCCTTTAGAGTTAGTAGAAGGGAGTGGAAGGTGAGCGCGGAGACCTGACACATCCACACTAGAATCCTACTGGCCCACTAGAATCCTATCTTGGGGAACTTTCTCAGCATCTGTGGCCCTGGCAACTCATCAAAGAGGGTGGGGTCCTAACTTTCAGCTGGGCTGCACAGGAGCATGCAGAGGTGGGTTGTGGGGTCCGGGTAACTGCTGCAACTACTCAGCTCCTGTGGCCTGAGGCTGGGCCAGAGTTCTCTCAGTTAAAGCTCTTAGCCCCAGGAGATGTGTGCAGGATGCAGGAAGGAGAGTGTTTATTCATGGGAATATTAATTAGTTATGCTGCTGAGGGTAACCAGGAGTGGATGCAAAATGTAAATTCTGCCTCATTAAGGATGTTTAACACTAATGATTTTCTTTCTTCCCCATACTAAAGCTAAAAATTCAGTCTTTTTCACTGGCAGAAGGTTCATTGCTAAAATGGATGCCAAGGAGGACACTCGCCAGGGTATAAGCGAACCAGGAAGTGGGGCTGCTGGAGACAGGGGCAGAGCAATTAGCACAGATGGGAGAGATCTCCAGAGTACCTCTGCCTCCGAAAACCTGCTTTCCTCTGCATCAGACATTGGATCTTCTCTAGCCGTCAGGCCAATGGGTGACACTCTGACTCCTGCAGTGAGCAGCCAGGCCTCAGGAGCTGGGGCTGGAGCTAACTTCCTAGGTCCAAGGATCTCACCAGTGCGCTCAGGGACAGAGCTCTGAGCCCAACAATATTATTATGTTACAAATATGTCATTGTGTCTGAACTCAAAGCGCTGCATGGTAATTAAGTTGTATCAGCCAGCTTCATGTTCCAGGCACAGTCTGGTAACCAAAGAAACCCAGTACTGACATAAAATGCTAGTGGCTTAGGAAATTTTAAAAGGAAGTTGGTTCCAGGGGGCCCTGGCCAATGCACACCATTGGTTTCATTCCTTTGGCAGATTTTATGTTCTGTTAGAATAAAGATGAGAGAAGTGTTCTAAGATGATCTCTAGGGGTCATGCCCTCATGTATTTCCCTCTTGTCAGCTATGGCTGGGACCTGCAAATACGATTTTCCTCCTATGATTAGGTAATCAGGCAAAATGAAGGTGATTTTACAGATGTAAACAAAAGGAACATTAATCCAAGTCGGCCTGCCCTAATCAGACGAGGCCTTTAAGGAAGACTGGAGATCAGAGACAGAACTAGCTGGAGAAGCGAACTGCCATATGGTGGAGAGGACTTCATGGCAGGGAATGGCCTCCAGGACCTCTGCTGTCCATCTTACCACAGTGGGGAATTCTGTCTTGTTCTGTCTCCCTGTGAGTGAGGGGGAACATCTGAGCCTGAGCTACAGTCACTGCACCAGCAGTACCTGAAGTGCAACTGTGGGAGACAAGGGGCAGAGGAGTCGAGCACGCAGCCGAGAGCCCCTGGAGGCTCCATTTCTGGGGTTTTAAGTCATTCAGCTTGTGGTAAGTTGTTCTGCACCACAGAGAAGTAACCCATTAGAAGAGAGGCTACAGCAAGTCACCGTGAACATGATAATGGTTACCATGTTGGCCTTCTACTCTGTGCCAGGCATTTTTCTACACTTAGCCCATTTTCACAACAGTCCATAGAGTCAGAAAAAATCCTTTGGAGGGCTCAGCATCAGACGTGGCTACTGAATTTCCCTTTTGTTGGGAGACAGATGGAATGAACAGGTGGTAAGTCTTGCTAATTGCCTTTATTTCTTTTTTTTATTTTTATTTTTATTTTTTGGCGGTACTGGGGATCGAACTCAGGACCCTGTGCTTGCTAGGCAGGCACTTATTCCACCGAGGTATATCCCCAGCCCCTAAATGCCTTTAAAGTCCTTCTCAGAAATAGGAAAGAAGATGGGCTCAGGTGGAAGATGTATCTGTCTACCTTTGCTATTAATCAGCTGGGTGACGTAAGGTGGATCACTTGACTTTTTAGAAACTGTTACTTGGCCTAATGATGAAGTTTGGTGCAAGAGACACAAACTGCTGTGTGTCTGTGCCTCTCCTGGAAATTGTTATGATTGATGTATTGTGTCAATTTGGGGAGTCTAGAGGCTTGGCTAAGTGACACAGCAGTTCTGCATCTTGGGGTGACATCTCCAAACTCTTCCCACAAGCCATTTTCAAAGGCTCTTGCACCACATGGTCAGGAATAGTCACAAAATGACCCCACTCCTCTGGTACCAAATTCTGTCTTGGTTACTTTTCTCTCATTGCTGAGACAAAATACCTGACAACCAGTATTAAGGAAGAAAAGGTTTCTTTAGCTTACAGTTTGTGGAAGTTTCAGTCCATACTGGGCTGGCGCCAAGGCAGGGTTGTGCATCACAGAGGACATCCATCTATGGTGGTGGAAGATAGCAAAGGCAACAAGAGCAAAAGGGAGGAGGGGCAGCAGGCAGCCTCTTTCTCTCTCTTACATATGAAAATTATCCGCCCCGAGGTGGGTGTCGCACTCATCCCCATGAAGCAATCATAAACTCTAGAAACCTGCCCCATGACTGCATGAGGCTTTGGGAGGACATCCAGAACCAAACCATAATAGAGATGGTCACAGAATATTTAATTCATGCCCAACCCCAGCCAGGAAAACCGAATTCCACAGCAACAATTTTTTGGATGAGAAGTTAAACAACTTGTGTGAGATGAGCTATTAGTGGGTGATGGAATGCAAATGGTGGCTCAGATCTGTGAGATTTTCCAGGGAAGCTTGCTGAGGGCCTCAAATCCTGTGGCCTGGCTACCCTGTGCCCATAGTTCTCCTAAGTACCCAGCACTTGGCAAAGCATGGACCTGCCCTGAATCTTCTTTTTCTGAAATGCTTATGACAACACCATGGGAAAGGTTTCTTGTTTCCTTTCCCTTTCTTCCCCTACCACTGCCTCTTGAAGGGGTGAACCCTAATAGTGAAGAGGCAATGAAGAGGTGATCATCCTTATGGGGAGAAGGTGGGGGACCACAGTCAGGGCC
This sequence comes from Dinomys branickii, assembly GCA_004027595.1. NCBI lineage: Eukaryota > Metazoa > Chordata > Mammalia > Rodentia > Dinomyidae > Dinomys > Dinomys branickii. Next base: position 19,142 of record PVLD010009623.1, read on the forward strand.
TCAGAAAGTGCTGTCCACTAGCAAGGGAAGGTAGTCCTGAGCAGTGGAAGGGTAGGATCGGCTTGGGATGAGAAGTGCTGGCCCTCCCGGGTTTGCCCCATCACCAGGGCCCAGGCCTGGGCTCACAGTTGCTCTGCTGTGTCTTATTTTCTCCTTCTATGCCCCTACAAGCCTTCCTCAGGATCCAGCTAAAGTCTTCTGGGAATCCAGCTTTTGTGCTGACTGTGCTCTGGGAAGCTAAGGGTGAATGTCCAGTCTGGGCCGAGAAGTAAAGAAAGGGAGGGTGAAGTCTTTTGCAGGTGGATGCAGATGCTAGTGAGAAGTGCAGGCCAAGTCCCTGATAAGGGCCGTGGGCCCCTTTCCCAGTTGGTCTGGTGGCCCTCATGTCTGGGTTATTCTTTGGAGCAAGTCTGGAAACCCTAGGACATTTTCCTTTTTGTTTAACATAGGGCTTAGATTTCTTCCCTGCAGTGCAACTATGACGTGGTTAGTACACACAAGACTGCATGAACTCCCCCAGACACGTTTGCTCACACAGATGCACATTCACTCACAAACCCACATAGGCAAAGAAATGTGTATTCATATTCATATTCACTTGCACATATTTGCCCAGGGCCACACACAAAAGAACTGTCAAATTCAATGTGTACCTACACACTGATCTTACATACTGATCCTCTGTGCAGATCTGGGCAGCACTGTCCCTCTGGGGACTTGGCCACCCTGTTCTGCTCCACAGAACCTTTCTTGCTTCCTTTGCTGAGGCTTTTCTACCCTCCTGCTAGTCTCACCCCATCTTGGTTTCTCAGCCTTGTGCCTCCTCTCAGGATATGGATCTGCCCTGTGGGACTGCTCTCCTGCTTACTCTTCCTCTCCACGTGGGTGGTGAGCCCCTCGGCCAGCACTTCTCTGTGCTCATCTAACACAGTCTTGGCCTGCCCTTGGGGAATGTGGCCCACTTGACTCGAACATGTCATAACCTCTCTGGATGTGCCATGCCTCTCCTAGCTGCTGCCCCTTTTCCCACTTCCTACCTCCTGCTGCTCAGCTTTCCCTTCCCTGGCCCCTTTGTAGACAGACTCCTGCTCACCTCTGAAGGCTCGCCTGCTTGGAGAAACCTCTTCTGCCCAGGCATGTGTGCCACTCCCCTCTGTCTTCCACAGCAGCTTGCTCACCTCTCTGTGGATGTGACTGTGCTTCACGAGGACTCTCAGGGGCAGCACTGGCTCTCTTGTTTTTGTGGACTCAGCTGCATTTGATAGGCAGCGAAAGGAAGGGACAAACTCAAGAAAGAACTGGCCAGCTTATCAACAGATTGGAAGGGAGCTTTGTAATTCTTGGTTTACAAAATAGAACTCTTTCTCATCTTTAGCCAAGTTAGGTCAGTAAAAGGTTTTCAAAGTGAAATATAGCCTTGTTAAGACTTCTAGAGGTAAAAAGGATTACATGTACTAATTCCCTAGAATGAATGCATTTATTGTGCATTGTAAACATATACTAATTAAAGAGAGGGAGAAAGACTTCTAAAACACTGAGTTGGTACTTAGCAGAGGCCCCCAGCTGGGCAACGGGCTCCTTGCATAATTAAGAGGATGGTCTAGCAGAAACTAGTGCTTCCAAAAATCTACATAATGAAGCCCCCCGAGAGCAAAGTCTGCCTCCCAAGAAGCAGGCACATCTACTGGCAAAGGGAGATTGCTGGAATCCACTACTTGGACAGCCCTTTAGATGCAAAGTTTTGTTGTTGTTAAAGTTGTAAGCTTGGCCTGGAGGAGATGGAGACTTTTTAGGATGTGAAGATCTTGAGCTTCCCAATTGCCCCAGGCAGGAAGAGGCTGAGGAGACTGCTCAGGGCTATTAAAAGGCCCATTGTCCAAGGCCCACATTCCTGGAGATCATGGAAGAGGATGAAAAAGGAAGGGCTTTCCTGTGGTGGATTAAAGAGTCATGGAAAATGATGGACTGGGACCTGTTGTCCTTGGCCTATGGATAAAGGGGAGACAAGTAGACCTGTGGTATTCATGAAACCCTGGCCCTCAAGCCTGAGGCTGTGGTTGGGTGCAGCTTTTGGACCATCTTGGGACAGGTATTGATGCATTAGTATATATAAAGTGGGTGATGGGTGGATCCTGTTGGCCTGGATTATTATTTGACAAATGTTTGCTCTCTTCTCTCTCTTCAACTACAGACAATAGGAAATTTTCTAGCTCCAGGGGTGAATGCTGACTGTGGTCATGTGACTTACACTGACTAATGGAATGTCGGGCTGGAAATGTGTCTGTGGTGTGAAGTGTGCCTTCTTAGCATCTTCATTCATCTGCCTGTTGGGCAGTTGGTCTTGTGCCTGGAAGAGACTTGAGGCCAACCCACTGCGAGAGGTTGAATCCAGGGAGACACTTGGTTGAGCCAAGCCTACCTCCGATCTGCTAACTTTCCCAACTACCCACATGCTGTGTGGTGGTAATCAATGAGCACTTGTTTAAGTGATGGGGTTTTGGAAGGGTTTGTTGGGCAGCAATAGCTGACTGATGCACCTTCTTTCAAGTGAGAACAGGTATAAACAAATCAATCGCAGCCAGGGCACCAACCTCCTTTCTGGGATGGGTGGAAGCAGTGGGAAAAACAGCCAAAGTGACTCACAAAACAGATGTGACTGAAGCAGAGTGAAACATGGCCCTGAGGCCCGGAGCAAGCATCTTCTCTGAATGTTTACCTGGCCCCCGGGTTCTCTACTCTGAGACTCTGTGAGCTGTGCTGAGAGAATAATAAAGATGATGACCACTCCACACAAGTACCCTAACAGCATCATTTTCCTTAAACAAAGATGGAATGTGCCTTATTCTTTTTCAGTTATAGGCATAATACATATTCTTTTCTCTTGATCAGCTTTTCTCATTTCAGGCGATGTTGCTACCATAAAATGCCAACTGTAGACTTGATGTCCTCCCCTCATTACAAGGCCATAAAGCTGCTGTCAGACAAGGACAGCTTGTGTTTTGAGCTATGAAGGGAGATTTGATTTGTCAAAAAGAGAAAAATTCCAAACACATGCAACAAATTTATTGGGCACAATAAAAGCTCTTTTAGAAAAATTAAAATTGTAAATACTCCTCAGAAAATGGCATCATTAAATCTTATGCCAGACTACACATTTAAACAAAATTCAAGTTAAATGGACTTGTTTTCTTTTGCTTTGCTGATTAATCCTATGAAAGCTGACCTCTAAAATAGAGTTCACAATTGCCTTGAAAAATACAAATTTTTCATTCTTGTTCCCAACACATCCATCCATGCCTGCCAATGGCCTCTCTGACTAAGTCCTTGTGGGGCCAGTGATGATTCTTGTCAGATTTATTTGAAGTAGGCCTCTGCCATTCCTTGGGCCTGGGTATAATTTGCCAATTTCACATCTTCCCTATGGGACACTGGGGCTGGAGTTGCCTCGTGTTCATTTGTGTGTCTAGGCTGTTAGGGTGCTCTTTCATCCTATGGGTGCTGACTAGAGCTAACATGAGAGGTGCATGTCCTAGGCCTGGTGAAGAGTCAGACCACACCTGTGCACACTCAGGCACACTTGTAATGGGGCCAGTTGCCGTAACCAGGGGTGAGCATCAGCATGGAACATTCAGGTGGTAACTCTGCAGTGGAAATGCAAGCAGAGCCCTCATTCAGGAGCTAGAGTGTTTTTCCTGCTATGTCATGATGTTGTGTTGCCAGCCTTACTAGTGAAGGTGTGAACAGAAAGGCCATATTGGGCACTCCACCCTGCTCCTTTGGGACAAGGAAGGAGCCTGGCCTGGGGAAGCAGTGCCTGAGCAGCCTGTCTCTGTGGACTTTTCCATTAGCACGAGAGGCTTGCTGCGCAGGAGCCCCAAGCTCTGTGGTCCTCTAGGCTGGGAGGTGAGGCCTGCTCTCCCTCGATGAGCTACCTGAGAATCCCAGAGCAATGGCCCCTGTTTGGCCATGATCCACAGCTGGGGCATGCATGCTTTCCATCCATGGCCTGGAGACTCTGGTACTGAAGGCAGACATTCCCCCACCATCACAGTTGTGGTCTAAGCTGTGCACCCCAGCAATTTCCTGGGGATCCTGGGATCAGTGGTCCATGGCCTGCTACCATCTTGAGATAAGTTCGATATCCAGGTAAACTAGGGTCCCTAGAGTCCTTCAGTAAACTGCCTGGGTAGCTTGTAGCTTAGTACTTTTCATCTGACATCCAAAATGACAAAACATAGGAGCAAAATGCAGTCTCAGAACTCAATTCCACCCAGAATGAGTCCCGGAGACACTGACATAGGAAACTTGGGAGCCACATACCTGAAATGTCTGAAATGATAGCATCTGAAGTAAAGAAACAACTTCATCAGGCCATAGAAGAGATCAGATGAGAAATAATTTCTCAGGCAAAAAGTTAAATGACAATAATAATGAAAGAAATGCTCAGCAAATCTAGAAAACAAACAGGTAAAAAAATAGATGAACGTAGGCAACAGATGGAAATGTTACATGAACAATTTAAGAATGAATCAAAATGCATGAAACAGACTCAAAGAGATTTCCAGGAAATCAAAACTTGCACTGAAAGCTTGCAAAACTGGTTGAATGAAGCCAAAGATAGAATTTCAAATCTTGAGGACAGCATGGCAGCTAACGATGGTGAAAGGAGGGATCTCTTAAAATCAACAAGGATCCAGGAGAAATCAGTCCAACAGCTGCAAGACGAGACAAAAAGAAATAATGCCTGAGTAATAGGAGTCAATGAAACAGCAGAAGGCAACACAAATGACATAAAAAAATATTTACAGAAATAATAGCAGAAAATTTCCCAAGCATGGAAAAAGATTCTGATGTACAGTAAATGAGGCATGTAGAACTCCAACTAACCATAACCAAAATAAAACCACACCCAGACATATAATAATCAAGAATTCAGATATCCAGCAAAAGAACAGAATATTAAAAGCTGCTAGAGCAAAGTAACAGATCACCTATAAAGGAAAGCTCATCAGAATCACAGCAGACTCCTCAACACAAACCATGCAATTGAGAAGAGCTTGGAGTGAGGTATTACAGGTTCTGAGACAAAACAACTTCCAACCCAGACTGATGTATCCTGCAAAACTATCCTTCAAATTCAATGGAGAAATAAAATATTTCCATGACACAGAGCAACTGAAGAACTTCATGAGTGCCAAACAAACATTACAAAAAGTACTAAAAGATACTCTAGATAGAAAATAAAGAGACCACAATCTCAAGAACAGCAATAGAAAGGAACCCTTAAGCAGAGCAAGAAATTAAACAAATAGCAAAAGTAAGAAACCAACAGCAAATAAATAGCATGACAAGGATAAACCAACATACATCAGTTATAACCATTAATGTAAATGGCCTCAATTCACCTGTCAAAAGAAACAGACTGGCAGAATGGATTAAGAAACAAAATCCCACAACATGCTGTATAAAGGAAACACACTTTATGCAAAAGGAAATCCATAGACTGAAAGTCAAAGGATAGAAAACAATTCTCCATGCAACAAGTTCCCAGAAAAAAGCAGGGGTAGCTATTATGTTTGTAGACAATGTAAACTTCAAACCAAAAACAATCAAAAGAGATAAAGAAGGTCACTATATAATAGTTAGGGGAAAACTTCAAGAAGAGATAACAATCCTAAACATGTATGCACCAAATATTTGAGCACCAAACTATATAAGTCAAATCTTAACAGACATGAAAAACCAAATAATCAATAACACTACTGTAATAGGGGACCTAAACACCCCTTTGACACAAAAAGACAGGTCAACTAGACAAAAAATCAGCAAAGAAATAACAGACCTGAACCAAATCTGTGAACAAATGGACTTAGCAGATATATACAGAGTGTTCTACCCCACAATATCAGAATACACATTTTTCTCAGCTGCACATGAGACTGTCTCAAAAATAGACCATATTCTAGCCCATTGAGCATACCTACCTAAATGCAAAAGAACTGAAATTATCCCATGTGTATTATCTGATCACAGTGCAATGAAATTGGAAATTAATGACAAAAGGAACTCCCAGAACTCCATAAACACTTGGACATTAGACAACAACCTCCTAAACAACCAATGGGTCACAGAAGGAATTAAAAAATAACCTACAAACAAATGAAAAGGCAAATAAAACAAACTAGAATCAGTGGGATGCAATGAAAGCAGTTCTCAGAGGGAAATTTATAGTGGTGAACACACACATAAGGAAAAAAGAGAGAGAACAAATAAATAGCCTAATGCTGCACCTCAGACTTTTAGAGAAAGAAGAACAAGTCAAGCCCAAAGGCCAAAGAAGGGAGGAGATTGTAAAGATCAGAGCAGAAATTAATGCAATTGAGATGAAGAAAACTCTACCAAAAAAATGAATCAAAGTGTTAGTTCTTTGAAAGAATAAATAAAATTGATAAATCCCTAGCCAACCTTTTCAGAAAAAGAAAGGAATAAAACTCAGATTCATGCAATAAGGAATGAAAAGGATGAAATCACTACAGATGCTACAGAAATTCAAAAGATCATTAATATGTACTTTGAAAATCTTTACTCCCATAGGTTAGAAAACTCAGAAGATATGGACAGATTCCTAGGTATGTACAAATTACCAAAGTTGAATCAGGAAGATATAAAAATCCTGAACAACCCCATATCAATTAATGAGACTGAAAATGTAATTAAAAACTTACTGAGAAAGAAAAGCCCAGGCTCTGATGGATTCAGGGAAGAATCCAATCCATTCCCCAACAGAATTCTATAAAACATTCAGAGAAGATTTAATGCCAACACTCCTCAAACTCTTCAATGAAATTGAAAAGGTAGCAATTCTCCCTAACTCATTTCTGGAGGCAAGTGTTATACTGATACCAAAACTTAAAAAAGACCCAACCAAGAACAAGAATAGACCAATCTCCCTAATGAACACAGATGCAAAGATACTCAAGAAAATACTAGCAAATGGAATGCAGCAAATCATAAAGAAAATTATACACCATGACCAGGAATGCAGGGATGGTTCAATATATGCAAATCAATTAATGCAATACACCATATCAACAGAGCCAAAGACAAAAACCACATGATCATCTCAATAGACGTGGAAAAAGATTTTGACCAAGTCCAACATGCATTCAGGATAAAAACCCTAGAGAAAATAGAAATAGAAGGCCTGTGCCTCAATCTCATCAAAGCTATCTATGACAAACAAACAGCCAACATCATACTAAATGGACAAAAACTAAAAGCTTTCACTTTAAAGTCAGGAAAAAGACAAGGATGTCCACTCTCACCATTCCTATTCAACATAGTTCTGGAAGAATTAGCCAGAGCAATTAGACAAGAGAGAGAAATACAAGGAATAAGAATAGGAAAAGAAGAAGTGAAATTATCACTATTTCCAGAGGACGTGATACTTTACATGGAAGACCTCAAAAACTTCACAAGAAGACTCCTTGAATTAATCAACAACTTCAGTAATGTAGCTGGATACAAAGTCAACACTCAAAAATCAGTAGCATTCCTGTACATGAACAACAAACAGACTGAGAAATTAAGGAAACCATACCTTTCACAATAGTATCCAAAAAATTGAAATATTTAGGAATCTAACAAAAGAAGTAAAAGATTTATTCAATAAAAACTACAGGACTCTGAAAAAAGAGATTGAAGAGGACTTCAATAAATGGAAAAACATTTCTTGCTCATGGATAGGAAGAACTAACATTGTGAAAATGGCCATACTACCAAAATTGCTGTACACATTCAATGCAATTCCCATTAAATGACCATTAGCACTTCTCACAGATCTAGAGAAAACATTCCTTAAATTCATCTGGAACCAGAAGAGACCCAGAATAGCAAAAGCAATCCTTGGCAACAAAGACAAGTCAGGTGGAATCACAATCCTTGACCTGAAATTATACTAAAAAGCTACTGTAATAAAATTAACCTGGTACTGGCTAAAAACAGACCTGAGGATCAATGGAACAGACTTGAAGATGCAGCCACAATGAGAAACACACTCAGCCACCTAATCTTTGACAAAGGGACCAAACAAGCCCACTGGAAGAAAGATAGCCTCTTTAACAAATGGTGCTGGAAAAACTGGCTTGCCACTTGCCAAATACTTAAAATAGACTAAAGTCTATCACTGTGCACCAAACTCAAGTCAAAATGTATCACAGATCTCAATATTAAAACAGAAACACTAAATCTATTGGAAGAGAAAGTAGGTAAAAATCTTGAAAACATAGGAGAAGGCAGAGATTTCATGAAAAAAAAAATCAAACTGCAAGGGAAATACTTCAAAGAATCAACAACTGGGACCTCATCCTACTGAAAAGTTTTTGCATATCTAAAGAAATCACCAACAGAGTAAAAAGAAAACCCACAAGTTGGGAAAAAAATCTTATCTGGCTGTCTCTCAGACAAAGGTCTTCTATCCAGAACATATAAAGAATTGAAAAACATCAACGTCCCTAAATTCAAAGACCTAATCTAAGAGTGGGCAGTTGAGATGAATATACACTTCTCAGATAAAAAAATACAAATGGCAAATAAATACATGAGAAAATGTTCAACGTCGTTAGTCATTGGAGAAATGCAAGTTAAAACAATGTTGCGATTTTATCTCACGCCGGTAAGAACGACTATCATTAAGAAATCAACCAATAACAAATGCTGGCGAGGCTGTGGAGTAATAGAAACTCTTCTCCACTGCTGATGGGAATGCAGCCTGGTGAAACCACTGTGGAAATCAGTTTGGGGACTCCTCAGCAAACTAGGTCTGGAGATCCCATTCAACCCAGCTATTCCCCTTGTGGTATTTTCCCAGAAGAACTGAAAACATCATATTACTGTGATACACATGCACCCATGTTTATAGCAGTGCAAGTTGTGATAGCTGAATCATGGAAGCAACCCAAATGTCCATCCACTGAGGACTGGTTAAAAAAACTGTGGCATTTTTATATAATGGAATATAACTCAGCTGTAAAGAAAGACAATCTTGAAGATTTTGTAGGTAAACGGTCACAACTAGAGACCATACTCATAAGTGAAATAAATCAGATGTGCATGTGTAAGCAGCGTATTGTATCACTGGTGTAGGAACCTGAAAGTGTGAATATAAATTAGGAGGTATGATAAACAGTGTGAAATGAAAGGAAACTCCTTGAAATTAGGGAGGAGCTGGGATGTGGGGAGGGAGAAAAGGGAGAAGGGGATAATTATGTATGTATGTATGTATGTGCAGGATGGCTAACGTAGTTGTACTACTGACTTATGTAGCTTTATTGTAAGGAACAGTTAATGATTAGTTGTTTGATCAGTCTTGCATGTCTATATTTGTTTTCCCAAGTATACACTTTGAAGTTATCAATAGTAATCCAACAACCACTATTAATTTCCTGTCACCTTGTCTGTAATTAAGTTTTGCTTGTACTATTCTTGTGCTACTTTGTAAGTGGTTTTCTGTTTGTTAATGTTTTCATTGCTTAAAAAAAAAAGAAGGGCCACGTTGTCAGGACTATGACCTCAGGTGGGGATGGAGGTAAGTGTGTTTTCCCCAGGCCCTGAATGCCCTCACATTGCCCACTGTTCACTCACACATGCCTCCTCATGTTCCTGCTGTGGTTTGACTTTGCATAGCATCTTCCATAGGTCTGTGTGCTATAGGTTTGGCCCCTAGGGTGGCACAATTGTGAAGTGGTAGAATCTTTAGGAGGCATGGCCTAACACGAGGTTCTTAGTCACTGGGCAGTGTCCTCCAAGGGAACTGTGGCTCTTGGTGACTTCTTTCCTGTTCCTTTTCTGGCTTATGAGATGAGCAGTGTGTGGTACTCTGTGCTCCCACCATGATGGACCCCAGCATCAAAGGCCAAAGCAGTGAGGCCACTCAGTGTGGGACTGGAACCTCCAGGACTGTCAGCCCAAATAAACCTTTCTCTTTATGAGCTAAATACCTCAGGTATTCCCTTGGCATGGTGGAAAGCTTGCTAATATTCCACCAAGTCAAGTTGGGTCTGTGAGTGGTTCATGATTATACCCCATGTGATTTATTCCTTCTCTTAATCTTGAGAACTCAGATTAGGTCTTGATTAGACACTGCTTATACATATAGTCCTTGATTTACATGTATATATAGTCATCTGCTGGTATTCATGGGTACATGGCTCCAGGACCCCTGGGAATGCTGAGATCTGCAGTGCTCAAGTCCACTGTACAGAATAGTGCACTCATGCACCATGTAAATAAATGGAGAGGTCATGTATTAAGAGGTGTGTCACTCGGTGACTTCATCCTGTCAGCAAGCATCCTTCCACCAATTATGGCAGCCACATCTCCAGGCACTGCTGCCTTCTGAGACCACCACTGTGTATTTGCTCTGTAGTTGACCAAACTGCCATTATACATATGTCTGTATACCTACAGAAGTATTTTCTATTTGCAGTAGAACACATTTAAAAATGTAAAAATAGCCCTAAATTGGCAACAACTCAAAAGTAGAAGTCAGAAGCAAATTTATAAAATGGAATCCTGCATAGCAGTGAAAATGAGTAAATTAAAATACACAGAAATACAATATAGAAGATAGAAGATATTCAAAATATAATGCTAAGCAAAAAGAAATCAGACACAAAAGCATACCATTGTGTAATTGTTATGTAAAATTCAAGATCAGCAAATTAAACTATATTGTTTGGTGGTATACTTTGTCATTAAATATTTCAGACGATGACAGACTGCACGTCTGATGAGGGTCCCATAAAATTAGTGACAATGTTTTACCTGAGTTTGTGTAAGGACACTCTGCAATGCCCACAGAATGACCAAATTGCCTAATGATACATTTCTCACCATGAGTCCCTTCATTAGGTGACACCTGTTTGCATATAAATTATACATATCTTCTCATAGACTTTAGATTGCTGTAAAACCCAATACAGTGTGAATGTCATATAAGTAGTTGTTACGCTGTATTGTTTAGGGAATTATGACAAGGGAAAAAGCCTGTACATATTCAAAACAGATGCAATTGTTTCTCAGAATATTTTCCACCCATGGTTGGTTGAAGGGTGAATACAGAATTTGTGGATAATGGAAGGTTGGCTGTATTTTCTTCTGAACAAATCAGAATGTAGAGCTGGTAGCATTATTCCTGCATCTGTCAGTCATCTGGAACAAGCCTGGACTTGTAGGAGGTGAGGGTGGCAAAGTTGGTTGAGGAAATAAGGGGGACCTATCAGCTACAAGATCCCAGAACAGCGCCAAATAATTCCCAGGACCCCATGTGTAGAACTTCGGGTTCCCGCAGATGTGGACATAGACACCAGAAGGGGCCCACTACCCTGACTCCTCATGGTACTCATGGTTTTTCTTTTTCTTTTATCCTTTCCTCTCTGTTTGGCCCAAGCTCTCTCGGCAGAGCTAGTTTTTCCCTTACCCCGTCACCCCTTACTTTTCAAATAAACTTGTGGCACTGTTTTTGGCTTGTCTTGTCCAATTTTTTTGTTCAAGGCAAGAAGAACCAGGAGAGTATTTCTTTAGTGAGCCATTTCTAAAGAAAGTACTGATAACAAAAGCCCGGCTCGACTCTGCTGCTGGCCTGGATTTCTAGAGCTGATGAATTTCTAAAAGCTGAGGCAGTGGAAAGACTCATCAGAGGATGGGCAGAGTTTCCGGGACAGAGTTTCCCAGGCAAGATGAGGTTGCCGAGCAGCTGGCAATGCGAGAGCCCCAGGGCCAAGGTTGTAAGTCATGAAGCTTTGTGGGGTGAGGGCATACAGAAACCCTAAGCCCTGAGGGGGTTCTCTCCAGTGCTTCTGTGGCTGCACTGCTGTTTCCTTGCAGCCCACTGAGCTCCACAAGCAGCTGGTTGTGACCCACATTACTGCTGTTCCCTTTTCCGTGCTACCACGGTAGAGGTAAGAGACCCCAGCTAGTTTCTTAGGGCTGTGCCAGCTGCGATGTGAGAGTCAGTGTGGTGTTTGCACAGTGTCTCTGGCTCCCATGGTGCCTGTCACTGGTGGTGTGGGGGGAGGGTTGAAAGTAGGGAAGAGGGCATCGACTAAGGTGATGGAGGACTCTTTTTTTGGATTCAGCTCCTTCGGAAAGCTCAACAGTCCAGACCACACCAGAAAAGGGTCCCTCATGCCAGGGGCTACATCACCAAACTGAACTTTAATTTTGAATCAGTCTCATAGTTTTCAAAAAAAGCCAAGAGATTCACAGCCATCAACAGAAAGAGGTACAGTTATGGTAAGAAAGTTCCGTTTGCCTTTACCCTTACACAGTCACTTTGAAGGAACCTCTCCTTCCATGCTTTGCAGTTTAGTTTCTGCTTCCTCCAGCATTTTCTTTCCTATTTTTTTGAGACAGGGTCTCCCTGTGTAGCCCAGGCTGACCACACACGGATCCTCCTTCTCAGGCTCTGCATGTCGGGGATTACAGGCGTGCACCACCAGGCCTGGCTCTTGTGAATCACGCCTCTCTGCGCAGCTCAGACCAGCAGAGGGCCTTCTTGTTTCATAGATGGGATGCTGCCCGATTCATGAGTCTCAAAGGAAGGAAAGGAAAAGAAAAAAAAAGATGAAAGAAGGATAAAATGGAAACAAAGCTTTGTAATTAAGGAGGGGAAGAGGAGTTGAAGGGAGGGGAGGGAATTGGGAAAAAAGGAATCAAGATATATCATGTACAGGTACAAATTCCTTATGATGAATATGATTATTATGTATATCTAAATTGTACCAATAAATTCAATGAAAAAAGAACGCTGAAGTAAATAAAAACCCATGAGATCATTTTTTGCAAGTTTGCTTTTTAACAGTGGGAAAACATGACAAAGAGAAAGAAACTGACTCCCGGGTAGTGCTAATTTGAGAAGTTAGGAGAATGGTTTGAGTCACCCTATTGCTTTGTGTTGAGTAGGCAGTTGAGGACCGGGGCTGCTGCCAGGGCAGTGTGAGGGGGGACACCACGTATGTGGAGACAGCAGGGCTGGGAGCAGCTCTAGCTCCAGAGGCCAAGACCCTGAGTGCAGGCTGCCTTTTCACCCTCAAAAATAAGACCCCCGAATGACCTCTGTATAGTCTGTGCTTTGAAAAAAAGTTGAAAATCATGATTTTAGTGTGAAATCTCTTGGACTTTATTTATTTTTTGTTTCTTATTAGTACATGTCTGGTGTATGCCATGAGTACATTCATCACTGTAAATTGGTCCTTACCATGGTCCATGTACATATTGCATCTTAACCCTTCTCACTTTCCCTTCCCTCACTATCCTTGGTCCTGTACTGGACTTTAAAAGCTGACAATCAATTAAAAATAGTCTGTGTTCCAGTCTGTGAAGTGGTTTGATTTCAGAGCTGTTGTGTATTCTGTGCAGATTATACTGTGTGTGTGTGTGTGTGTGTGTGTGTGTGTGTGTGTGTGTGTGTTAGACAGGGGGGGAGAGAGAGAGAGAGAGAGAGAGAGAGAGAGAGAGAGAGAGAGAGAGAGAGAGAGAGAGAGAGAGAGAGAGAGGTGTGACCTACTCATATCTAGGAGAGCAAAAGAATGGTGGCCTATCTCATGCTCATAAAGTTTTGAAACCATCACTGCTCTCATTCCAGAACATTGTTAAAACCTCACACAAAACTTCATATATTAGCAGTCACTTCCCAATCCCCAACTCTCCTCTTTTCACTTCCCTTGCTGTACTGTACAGAGAGAGCAACACTGTCTCTAGCTGAAGTCTTCTAGGAGGAGAGAGGCCAGAATTTCTGGGTTACAGTCAGGCCTCAGCTTCCCTGAATGTTTCTGAGATCTCAAGAAAAAATAAGGCCTGGTGGGCCTGGAGGTGTATCGAGCAGTGGACAGCTGTTAGAGTGCAGTGAGAGGCAGAGGGCCCCTCCATTCCATCTCTTTCTAAGGCCACCACTTCTCACTTCCAGAAGCTCCACTCTGGGCCCTGTGCTAAAGCAGAACATTTCCCTGTGGGGTGAGACGGGAGCATGGAGGAGTGTGCAGAATGTCATCAGCACACGGACAAGGCCAGGGCAGCCCGAGGAGCAAGCTAATCTTTAGAGGTGAACGAGGTGGTGGCGGGGATCTTGGTGATAATGGCCATACTGTGTCTGTCCTGCAGTCATTCAGCTCTGGCTGAACTGGGAGTCCAGCATATCATCCCCATCATTTATTCTGAGGTCTTTAATTGCCTCTTCCATAGTTGGGCTCACTTTCTTTAAAACAGTTCCTCTTTTTTTGTTTTCTTTCTCATTTTGGCAAAATATACCCTCTAGTTATTTCTGAGAAAGTTCACTAACTTTTTTTTTTTGTTTTTTGTTTTTTTATTTTAAAGACAAAAGAATGGAGACATATAAACCAGAATAACATAAAAACAATACAGGAAATACAAAATTATAGAGAAGATAGTAGGGAATTAGCACCAGATGCTGTATTACATAATGTTATCTTCACATTTGTTAACATGAAAATAATAAAGGAAATACTAAATTATAGAGAAGATAGTAGGTAATTAACACTGGATTCTGTATTACAGAAGCATAACGTTATCTTCACATTTGTCACTCAGTTATATAGATGATGGCTCATTTGATTAATCAGTTTTCTCCACCCTCATGTCCATTGTTCTCCCACCCAATCAGTCATCTTCCCTCTGATAATAACTACTTTTTGGTTTGCTTACTCCCTCGGCCTCTCACATTGGGAAGAGACATGGATGCTTCAAATTATGCTGTAACAAACATGGGTGTACACAAATTGCTATGGCAGGAGGTGGAAAAGCACACATCCTCAAAGACAGTATGATGGGAACCAGGTTCACTATAGTCAAGTCCCCACTGACAAGCCCTCAAGTCCATCAGGAGTCTGGTGGAGTAGGGGGTGTTACCCAGCAAACATCCAGGCTCCATCTCGATACAGTGTGTCTGGAGGCCCAGTTGAGTCCTCAGGGTTGCCCCTGCAGACCGCCGGGCTCCAACCTGTTGAGGTGCTCCTGGGGACCAGGTCGAGTCCATGGGGTCACCCCCATGGACCCCTGGGCTCCGCCCTGTCACCGAGCTGCCGGGGGCCTGGTCCAGGTTTTCAGGGTTCTCATGTAGCCTGGAGGGAGCCCCCTACCCCCCTCAGGCTGCTGAGCTCCCAGTCAAGGCCCCTGGGGTCTCCTCATAGGCCACTAGTGTCTCCCTGCAGGCCACCTATGACTCTTTGGAGGCTATCCCCACCCAGCTAGAGAACTGGGTCTGCCCCCTAGTTCCAGGTCTTTGCCTCCTCCCACCTCTTAATCTCCAGTGTTGCTGGTCCCCGGACCTTGCGGCTGGGCATTGGGCACACTTATGATGCTGAGCACAAGTGGAGTGAGATCTCCCTGACCTGTGCTCACTGTGGTAGTCCAGGGTGCGTACTAAGTTTAGTTATTAGTTCTTGGAGAGAATTGGAAGATTTTCTCAGGTCTGCTGTGTAGACTATGTTGTTGTCTCTCGGATTCCAAGACTGCTGCTTTTTGAGTAGTTTGTTGCCATGGGTTCATACAAGGCTTATATATGCAAGCAGTATGAAGTCCCTCTTGGTGCTCATATAAGTAGTTTAGGGTGAGTCCTGAAGCCTGTGGACTCAGCCCATTGCTTTCAGGAACACATGTTGAGTGCTTGGGTCACCAAGACTCAAGGTGCTCAGAGAGGGAGTTCAGGGTGGGAGCTGAAGCCTGGTAACTCAGCTCGTGCTTCCTGCTTGGTGTTGGAGTGAGAAAGGCGTGGGGCTGTGTGATCCACCTCCATTTGCAGCTCTCTCTTACTGTTGTGCTCCAGTTCCCATTTATTCTTTGGCTGGATCCCTGGGAATTGCTATGGCCTTGGGGTTGCTGCTGCTGTTCTCTATTGCTCTCTGCTGGTAGTTGCTCACACAGTGGAGAGGAAGGAGGCCACAGCCTCGGGGCAGGTATAGAGCTGGATGTAATGGGCTGTGTAGTGGTTGCTTTGACTCCGCTGTGCCTCAGGGTACCGATTAGAAAGGTTGCTGCAGAGCAGGAATTGTGTTTTAGTGGCTGTTGTAACTTCTTATCCTCACACTGGGTTCAACAACACCTCCTGACTGCCGCTACCTCTTTTCCAGGCTGCGCTTTCTCCTCACCAGTCCTGGACCAGCTGTTGGAACCCTGCTCTCCCCTGTCTGAGTCAGGAGGCTCCCGTGAGCCCGGGCCTCCAAAGCTGAAGCTTCCAGTTCACTAACTTTTAAAACAAAACTATTTCAATGGATGGGGTCTGAAGAGTCCCCCCAAAGAGAAATTGGAGACTTGAGCTTAACCTGTGGGGTAGGTTCTTGAGTAATAATTACTGAAAAAGTATTTCAGGATGCATTAATGAGAGGAACAGGCAGATTTATTAGACAAAACAGAAAGTAAAAGGTAGTTGGGGAGGCACTTCAGTGTGAAGGGTCAAAGTGGGCAGAGGTCTGATGAAGCTTATCAGACTGGCCTTTGATGGAAGAGTGAGACCAGCTTTTTGGATTTGCAGAGGTTGGCAGGGTTTTTTTTTTCATTATCTCAGTTCTGGTTTTGCAAGATGGCTCTAGAGATGTCCTTCTGGCTTGTGAGCAATTTGGTCTCTGTGAGATGATTGGTTCTGCTTGGGGCATCTCAGTCTGTGGTGGTTCTGCTGAAACCCAAGGTGACTATCAGTTTAAGACAATGACTAGGGCTGGGGATATAGCTCAGTGGAATAAGCGCCTGCCTAGCAAGCACAGGGTCCTGAGTTCGACCCCCAGTACTGCAAAAAAAAAAGAAAAAAAGACAACGACTAGTGACTTCTGGGTGCTCGTCAGTAGTTGAATGTGAATATCCCTCCCAAAGTCTTAACGTAGTAAAGGAAATAGATACATAGTGAACATCAGACTTCATTCTGCTTTTGCTAACCACTGAATGTCTGTAGGCCTAAGTGAAGAATCATCTTTGTTTTTAACTGTAAAAGCAGTTTTCAAGTCCCTGTCTGCTTCAGAAGAAAATATAAATTACATTTTTAATGAGGAACAGGTTAAGAGGCTAGGGAGTACGTTTGTCCTAAATCTCTATAGTGTTCTCTGACTGGGTCAATTACAGATCTGAAAATGATTTTGCTTCCTACAGAACACTTAGACGTATGATATACAGTTCCAGGATGGAAACAATTTTCTTTCGGAATTTTGAAGGCAATCTTTCATTGTTTTCTTCCAGTGTTGTCTAAGGCATTTTGATTTATGACCCTTTGGATGTGAGCTATTTTTTTATTTGATACTTTTAGCTTTTTTCTATGTATTTAGTGGCTGAAACTAAAAAAAAAAAAATGCTGTGGTGAAGTGGATCTTTATCTATTATGGTGGGAGTGTGAGTAAACCTTTTCTTGTAGCAATTTGTGAATTTCATTTTTGAAAAAACTTCCTGATTAAACTCATCAATTATCTTCTATTTCCCCTTCTCTTTCTATTTTGAATTCTCTTATTCATTGGATATCTATTAATTTTATCTTTTCTTTTTTATTTTCCAATGTTTGCCTTACACTGTCCTTACTCAGATATTTCCTTAACTTTATTTTTCAATATTTTCACTGAATTTTCTACCTTTGCTATGATGTTTTTAATTTCCCAAGGGTCTTTTTATTGTTGTTCTCTGAATTTGCCTCTTTTGTGGTTTCCTGTTCTTGTTTCACAAATGCAAATTTCCCTTCTCTCTCTGAAGATATTAACTGTAGCTTTTTGAAAGAGTTTTTTTTATCCTGCATGTTCATCCATTTATGATAAATACAGTGCCTGCACAGGAAGTACAGGCCAGAGGGCTTGGGCAAGTCTCACCACCTTGGAGCTTCACTGTAAAATTCACTGAAGAGTCTTTGATGACAGTGTCTTTAGGTCTCTCTTCTTGGGCTGGATAGAGTCCACTGAGATAACTCCTTCAGTTCTTGTACAGAGGGTTGTTTCATAAGAGGAATCTTATTATTTTTGGGTTTGGTGAGATCAGCAGGCCAGGAAAAGAGAGCCATTGAAGAGATAAATAGTTGTGCTCACGGATCTCAAGGGAAAGGGGCACGTCACCATTGATAGGGCCACGGGGCATTAGTGCTGGTCGTCAGGCAGAGGGAGCAGGCCACTGTGCCAACACATGGAAGAGACAGTGCGACGCAGCAGCCATCGTGTGCAGGTGAACCTCCAGCAGGACCTGAAGGTCTCCTTTGCTCCAATGCTGGTTCCGGATTTTGCTGTTTTGAGTCTGGCAACTCAGTTGCCTCCAGCTACTAAAGTTTAATTACTGCTGTCTTTTCTCCTGTTCTCCTTAGCCCTCTGAGTTTATGATTTTAAAAATCCTTTAATATACTTTTAATGAAGTTTTAGGAGGGAGCAAAATTAGATAAATGTATTAAATCCTCCACCAGATACCAGAAGACCCTTTAGGAGTTATTTTATGAACATGCTTATATTCCTAATTTTTCTCTGGAGCATTCTAGATCTACAGAACTTAAGAAGCAAGGATGCCAGCACATTAAGATTTTTAATTTATAGCAATTTAAATTGCCCAGCTATCAGCTTGCATCCTGAGTGACTCGTTCCCATCGAGGATTTCCTGACCACCTCTTCACGCTGGGCCCTTTTCAGCCCTCTTTGGAGTTCTGCCTGCTGTCAGGAAGCCCAAGACCCAGGTAATATCTGCCCACAGGGAAGGGGAGCTGCGTCCAGTTTGAAAACATTCCCTTGAGTGCGAGAAGGAAACAAACAAGAGTTAAGGTTGAGGTGCTGACTCAGTCATCAGTAAATGGGCCAAGTGTACAATTAAAAGAGCGGAGAAGGTGGTGGGAAAGCCCAGAGCGGTCCTGAATGTGGTTTTGTGAATGGCTCCTGCACGTGCCTGGTCCTGGGAACCCAAATTCTGCACCTTTCTTCAGGCATGACAGTGTCATTTCACTTTTACAAGGCTCAGTTGTCTTGCCTGTAAACAGGGACAGAAAGAGCAGCCTCTCCTTGGGTTGTCATGGCAGGAGCTGGGGGACAATAGGGCGAAGGCTGTCTGACTGTTCCTGCCACACAGAAGCTGACTATGCAAGCACTCATCACCCTCCACGTGGTTCCAGGAAGACACAGTTGATGGGCACAGAGTTGTGGCCCACCCAGGTGGTAGACGGATGTGGAGGCAGGGTAGGAGGAGATGAAAGATCCACAGAAGGGATGCAGGGCAATGGAAGTTGTGTTAATCCCCAGGAAGGTGACTGAAGTTTTCAGAGAAGATGGGCTCAGGCTGCTCTAGGTTTGGGCCACCAGCCACCAATCAGTCTCTCTTGTCCTGATCCCAGCCTGCTGAGCCCTTGAGGTCAGGGTTTGTCTCCCCAGTTGTAGTGGCCTCAGAGAGGCCTCACTGCTGGCTGTGCCAGGCAGGTGGTTCTCCCTGTGCACAGACAAGGAAGTGTGGGGTTGGTGCACATGCAGGTCGGACTTGACCAGAGTCCAGCTGTTGTTGGCCCTGACCTCCCACGACTAAGGCTAACTGAACCACTGTGAGCCTGGGGTGGTGTGGGAGGCTGAAGTTCTTGTGGTGAGAGGTAGGCAAGCTGGGCCCTCAAGGGAAGAGCAGAGGCTGTGTCCATTCCCACTGCCCCAAATTTAGTGTTGTGTGTCCTGCTAAAGAAGATAGTGGCCTTTTTCACAGAAATCTACTCCTGGCCTGAAGGGAGACTGGAAAACGGGAGCAACTACAGGCCCAGGCACTGCCCCATGCCAACAACTCAGGATCATTGTGTGCATGCTATGATTGTGCCTGCCCAACCTTCTGAGCATGGGAAACAAATAGGTCACTGCTGGACTCACGCCCCCCAGACCTCCTGTGGGTCACCCTCACCAGAAGTACCCAGGGAACAGAGTTCAACCCCACAAGGTGACAGAGTCACCACTGTGAGTGGGTATCCATCCTTCAGGTGCTTATCAGTATGTCTGCCAAGGAGGCCAGTATCAGAGCCAGCAAAGGTGTGAGGTCTGTGTGTGAACCCAGACAGTGCTACTGTCAGTGATCTTATCAGCAGCACCAAATGCTTAGTACCCTGAAGGTTGCATTAGTCTGTTCTCTATTGGCAATAATACAACACCACAGACTGGATGAGTTATAATGAAAAGAGGTTTGTTTGGGCTCATCATTCTGGAGCATCAAGGTCAAGGGATTGCATCTGGTGACAGTCTTCACGCTGACAGAGTTCCAGGGTGGGGCAAGGAACCACATGGTAAGAGACAAAGACATATCTACCATCTATCTATCTATCTGCCTACCTCTTGTTCCCTTTCTTTATATAAAACCATCAGGATTCAGTCATGGGAACTCTGACCTAGGTTAGATTACTTTAAATAATCCTATCTCCTCCAAAAAGCCCAGTATTTACATGCTATAATCAGATTATAATCATAATACCATCATAATACCTTACAGTGGGGATTGAATTCTAACACACGAAGCTTGTTGTATGCTCAAATCCTGTCTAAACTGTAGTGTTTGGTGAGAGCCTGGATTCCAGTGATCAGAAGAGCAAAGGAAATGTGACAGTGTAGGAGATGGGCTATGTGCTCTGCATTTTGGAAGGAGGAGGGAAGCCAGCCTCACACCCTGCAGAGAGCTAAAGGCTGTCCTGAGTGAGGCTGGGAAGTGTGTGACTCAAGGTTTTGCTCCCATTTGGGAGCCTGGACAAGGAGAGGGAAGTGTGCAAAGACTCATGGGAGTCAGAGTGGGCAGGAGGTGCGGCTCACTCCAGCCAGCAGGGCAATTGGCAAACCCACTGGAACTCGGCAGTTCAGGTTAGCGTGCAGCCAATAGCTGTGTGCAGAGTGAGGAGCGGGCTCCTCTAACTGGCAGCCACTTGCCTAAGCCCTGGCTCAAGGTGACTTGCTGAGGTTCAGAGAGGCCTGCATGGGTTGAAGAGTGGATACTAAGTACAGAGTCTGTTCCTTTCCAGATCTGAGGGCTGGGTACATGGAGCAGCAGGAATTGAGGGAGGGGATTCAAAGTCAGGCTGCTACCATGCTTGAATCTGGGGTGTCGAGCAGAAAAAGGAACACACTTCTGATCCCAGTAAACAGCAGACATACTTCAAAAATGAAACTGGGGAGATCTTTCCCTAACTCCACTCCTCACAGTACTGTGAGCCATAGGTGGGCCTGGCATTTTCACCAGAAATAAATTTGTTCTGTAAGAATGTCCATCCCATCCAAAACTAGGGTTCCATTGGCTATAATCAGATCTCTCTCTTCATTATTTCTTTCAGGATTAATTTAACACCTGCTTGTACGAAATAAACAATGATTACAAATAATTCATCCAGCAAAAGGCTTGGAGTATACAAGAACATTTCTGGTCCTAAAACATAACCTTGTTATTATAGCTTGTATGTAAATGTCCCCCCAATGCCTCATTTGATCCTAAATGTACCTTGTTAGAGGCGGCTCCGTCTAAAGTGTGTGCTGCTGGGATCAAGGATGTGATGCTGGGATTAACGATGCAATACTGAGATTAAGGTGCCACACCCTAAGTGTAAATCCTACCCACCCTAACCTGGATGTCATATAAGAGGCAGAAAGAGGATTGCTGCTTGTCACTTGCTGCTTACAACTTTGTGACTTGCTGCCTTCAGCTTGCCATGAACTGTTTCTCCCTTGAGATGCTCTGCTGCCACACCACCCTGCCTTGGAGCCAGCTGACTATGCACTGAAACCTCTACAAACTGTGGCCCCAATAAACATTTCCTCCTTTAACTGTGGGTATCAGGTATTTTGTCTCAGCAATGAGAAAAGTAACTAAAACACCTATATTAACAAACTTTCCCATTCAGGGACATTGGTGGCCTCTGCCCATCAGTCAAGAGGAGGGCCACCCTGGAGTCCTCTTAAGGAGATCTCCCAGAAACATGTGGATATTGGTGTGTTCATAAACAGACTTACAGACACACACACCCACACATCCCCCCATATGTACAGATACAAATTGGTGCATTATTTTATAGCTCAGGATAGAAAGACATTGTTGTCCTGCCCTATGTAGTTTTTGGAGGAAGCTGGATCTGAAAGTGCTGGTATTAAGTCTAACAACACCTTCCCCCCATCCAGGACAGAATATAATGGTTCTTTCCCTATCTGCCAGGGTGATCAGGTATATGCCTTAGCTCGGGTAGTTGCCACAGCCTGGGGTGTACAGACATAAGCATCTGGAGAAAGGGCGCACTTCACAAACCCTCAGGCAGTAAAGCTAGGCAGAGATAGCTGTGACTGGGGACACACAGACACTGGGAGTGGGCGAGAGCACACACAGCCTTAGTGCAGATCCACACCGCTGACTGACCCACTCAGCAGGGAAGACGGGGGAGGACTCAGCACTCCCACGTATAACAATGAGTAAGGGAACAAAATACGACTGAGCAGTGACTCACTGCCCCTCTCATGGATTCCAGTGCCACAGGCCCTGGAAATGAACTCTCTAAAACACAGAGAGGAATGTTTTGGACTCATTTCTGTTTTTTTTTAAATTTTGTCTCTTTTCCCTTTCTTTTGCTCTTTGTTGCATTCCTTTTTTAAACTTTCTTTTTTCTTGTTTGTTCTTTTCAGTTACATTTATCAGTATTATTAATTTTCTTAGTTTGATACTTTGTTTCACTTTCTCTCTTTTTATTTTCTTTTTTCAAAATTTACTTCTTTTGTTTTTCCATTTTCCACCTCTATTTTTATTAGTATTACTATAAAACCATATTAATTTTTAGATATTTAGTTGACTGCTATTATCATTGAATTCTCTTCTATTAATGCTGAATTTAGATGTTTTATTAACAACTATATATTTTTTAACAACTACATATGTTTTATTAATAACTATATATTAATATTTGATTTGTCTTTGTGTCTATGTTATTATTGATCTCTTTTCTGTTGTTGAAAGTGATACAGTGATGATTATGTTGTTTTCTACGGTACACAGCTTGCAGCAAGAAGGCAGGCCCAGGTGGCGGTTTGTATCTGTAACCCTGCTCGCCCACAAGCAGGCAGTTGAGGAAATCATAGGGAGGCCAGTGTGAGGACCTGCAACTGAACTCAGACTGCAATATAAATGGACTGTGAGGTTGGTTTGATTTTGTGTTCTGGCAATTGCATGGGGGTTCTGTTTGGTTGTTATTTTTTTTTCTTTTATTTTTGCCTCCTTTTTTCTTCTCTCTTTTTCTCTTTCCTGTGCCTTTACCTTCCTTCCTTTCTGTTCATCCTTTCATCTTGTGTCTGTATATATGCAAAGGAGAATAAGAATTAACTAGTGCTTTAATTTGAATTTAATTTAAAGAATTAACTAGTGCTTTCACTGACTCATCAGGGTAATCATCACCAAAAATGTGCGTAGAGGTGGAGCCAGCGACCAACATATTAAGAAATTCCAAAACTCCCACAGCTTTCCACATATATTCTCTCAAGTCCCATAAACACTAGTCTTTTACTTCAGCTATAAAAATATTTCAACAGAGTCAGATCTTCTCTCTGTTTTTCATCTGTTGATGTCTCTTCATTCCTCTTACCCCTTTCTTTTAGATTTCCTTTTTCTTTCTCCACCTGCAAATCCCAGTCTGCCTGTTAACAGCAATATAGTACAGTCCAATAAAAGGGTGAAAAATGTTAAAACAAGTTTTAATGTACATAATTGAAGTCTGGTTGGATCTGTTGACATTGATATAGCCCTTGAGTCTCTCCTTGAAATACAGTGACTGGGTCTGATCCTATTAAGTTGGATAGGTTGAAGAGGTAAATAAATACCAAAATGCAAATAAACCCAAGGTTATGTCACTGGGAAGCAGATACTAACCATTATGACTCGTATTTCTATGTCCCTTCAATGCCTCATGTGCTCACAGGTAGGTCTTTGGGAGGTGGATGGATCATAGGTGCATGATGGTTGGATTAAGGGTGTATGATAACTACATTGATTTAGCATAGTTTTGGGTGTGGCTAAGGGGCAGACCCACCCTGGGGATGGTGTAGTCTGGATGAAATGTAAAGGGAGGCTTACTGCTGCTGCTGGCTAATTGCTACCTTCTGCATGGACTGTTTCACTTCTGTGCTGTCCCTCTGCCAGGCCACCTTGCGTTGGTGCCAAGGGATTATGGACTGAAAGGTCTACAAACTGTGAGCTGAAATAAATCTTTCCTCCTTAAACTTTCGTCATGAACTGAAATAAACCTTTCTTCCTTTAACTTTGAGTATCAGATATTTTGTCTCAGCAATGAGAAAAGAGAAAAGCAACTAAGATACTAAGTAAAGAAACCTTTACACTAACAACAAAGTCTTTCTACTCTAATTGACTCTCTGGTCTCATCTCAGAACTAACACATAAAAATTAGACCCATAAGAAAACAAGTCAACAAAATGCCTGCAGAAATTCTCAACTCCCCCTAAGCTGATCTATGGGGGCATCAAGGAGGAGAAAATAAAATAGCTGAATTATTTGAATTGATACAAGAAAAACAAGACAAAAGAACAGGTAAATAAGATGCTTGGTGAGCTCAAAGATGATACAATTAAATAGACAAAGAAGTTAATAAACACTGATTAGTGAGATTAAAGAAGATGCAAAAGAAAATATAGCTGAGCTAAATAAAATTATCTAAAACATGAGCTACCAGTTTAGCAAAGAATTAGAGTCTATGAAAAGAAACAAAACAAATCCAGGAGAAAAAGTTTCTATTGACAGTATAGGTTGCAGAAGTGGTGCATGTGAGGAGAGAGTGGTAGAACTAGAAGATAGGCTAATGCAGGTGAACACATACTGAGAGATACCTTAAAGATGGATCCAACAGCTATAAGTTGATGCAAAGAAGACTAATCTAAGGTTAATTAGTGATGGAGACCACTACAAAGAAGCTCTGAGCAGGACTTAAACAATTGGCTTTTCATGTTTATTTCTGAATCTGTCCAGTGCCTAGGCTCTTTGTCTGGAGATGGATAGTGGACTCAGAGTAAGTGAAACTCTGTGAGTCACTGATCCCTACTGAGGCCTGTAATGGTAGATGAAGCTGGAAAGCCTCAAAGAATAAGGCAGGATCACAGCCAAGGATACATGGATCCAACCTCAACTAGATAAGGACTGTATCAGGCATCTCACTCCTGGCTGGATTCACTTACTACCTTACTTGGAGAAGTTCTTGAGTGGTTATGCCCTTCTTGAGTACTCCCCTCCCTTCTTCTGATAGCTAAACAAATATGGGCCACCCAGATGAGGTCTTGGTCTTAGCCCTGAGAGAATCTCAAGTGCTGTGACAGGGCTTTGATCCTCCTGGAGCCCTGAAATCATTTCATTTGCCCCTTTTTACTTAGCTTTTGCCATGCACTCATTTGAGAGATTGTGGACCTGATCAGCCCACAATAACTAAGGGATATTATTAACCCAATAAATTAGACAGTGAAAAATCAGAAGACAGAACAAATGGGATAAAATACCTGTGTGTAGATATAAAAGCAGAAAGCATTCCAAGGATGGGAAAGAGTTTAGCAAACAGATAAAGAGAGGCATATGGAAACCCAAGTAGCCATGAGCAGAAAAGAACATCTTCACAACACATCATAGTCGAAATCTCAGATGTTCAATAAAAAGGCAGAATTTTAAAAGTTCATAGAGAAAAGCAACAGATCACTTATAAAGATAAACCCATTAGAATTATAGCAGACTTCTCAATACAAACCCTTAAAGACCAGAAGAGCTTGAAGTGAAGTGTCTCAAACTCTAAAAGAAAACAAATTTCAGTTGAGACTAATGTCCTGAAAAGTTATCTTTCAAAACTGATGGAGAAAGAATATCCTAAAAAATTCATGACCACACAAACAGTGCTTCAAAAACTTCTCAAGAATATTTCAGACACAGGCAATGAAGGCTACAATGCCAAACAAACAAACAAACACTTGTAGTAATAGTGCCATGAGCACACCAGGCAAGATGAGAAGTTAAGTAGAAGGTAAAGCAAAAAGCAATTGGTAACAGAAAAATAATTCAATGACCAGAATTAGTCAATATCCTTCAATAATAACTTTCAATGTGAGTGGCCTCATTCCTCTGTTAAAAGACACAGATTGAATGACTGGGTTAAAAAAACCCTCTAATGATATGCTACATATAAGAAACACATTTAATACAAAAAGAAATTCATAAACTAAAAATCAAAGGATGGAAAACAATGTTTCAAGCAATGGGACCCTGATAAAAGCCAGAGTAGCTATCTTCTTCAAAGTGGACTTCAAACTATACTGATCAAAAAGGCAAAGGTCATTGCATATCGGTTAAAAGAATAATTCAATAGGAAGAGATAACAATTGTAAATATTTATCTGCACCAAATAATAGTGCCCCAAACATTCTTAGACACAGAAGATCAGATAAACACAATTATAGTGGGAGATCACTATACTCACTATCGTGAATAGACAGAAAACTAGAGAAAAATATCAACAAGAAAAAAATCAGAGTTGAACTACACCTTTGAAAAAATGGACTTAATAGATACCTATAGGTTGTCCCTGTAACAATGACACAATACTCATTCTTTTCAGCAACACATGAAATTTCCTCCAAAATAGAATATAGCTTACGCTACAATGCTTGCATAAATAAATATCAAGAATTAAAATCACCCTATGAGCGGAGCCCAGCAGTCCTTGGGGGCGACCCCAAGGACTTGACTGGGCCCCCAGGAGCACCTTGTTGGGGCGCAACCCAGTGGTCTGTGGGGGCAACCCCGCTGACTGAATTGGGTCCCTGGGAGTGCCTTGCTGGGGTGGTGGAGCCTGGCAGTGCTCAGGGGTGACCCTGAGAACTCGACCAGGCCCCGGGGAGCACCTCATTTGGGCGGAACCTGGCAGTCTGTGGGGGCAACCCCGTGAACTGGTCTGGATCCCCGGTAGTACCTTGTTCAGGTGGGGCTTGGTGGTCTGTAGGGTGAATCCGTGGACTGGATTGGACCCCTGAGGGCCTCCAGGGCTTATCAATTGGGAATGACCATAGTGTATTTGGTTTCCTGCATATGTACTATCTTTGAGGATGGGTGCTTTTCCACCTAGTGCGATAGTAATTTGAGTGCACCCATGTTTGTTACAGCATAATTTGAAGCAGCCATGTGCCTTCCCAATGTGACAGCCTGAGGGAGTAAATAAACCAAAAAGTACAGTTACTATCAGAGAGAAGATGATTGATTGGGTGGAAGAACAATGGCGATGAGGGTGGAGAAAACTGTTTGATTAATCAAACGTGCCATCATTGTATAACTGAGTAACAATAGTGAAGACATGTAATACAGCAACCATTTTTAATTCCCCAATATCTGCTCTATAATTCCGTGTTTATTGTTTATGTGTTACACTGATTTATAACTAAGAAACGTGAACATAACACTATGTAATACAACAGCTATTGTTAATCCCCTACTATCTTCTGTATAATTGTGTATTTCTTTCATTGTTTTTGAGATAACTGAATAACAAATATGAAGATGATATTATGTAAAACAGAATTCATTGTCAATCCCCTACTATCTTCCTCATAATTTGTGTATTTCCTTATTGTTTTTGTGTTGTTATTTGAGTTTATATTTTTATCTTTAAAATTAAAAAAATCACCCCATTAATATTTTCAGGTTATAGTGCAGGGATGGGGATATGTCTCAGTGGTAGAGCTTTTGCCTTGCATGCACAAGGTCCTGGGTTCAATTTCCAGTAACACACACACACACATACACACACACATATAATTATAGTGCAGTGAAATTAGAAATCAATTGTAAGTGAAACCACAAAAATGGAGGCTAAACAACCATTCTTGAATAATCAGTGAGCCATGGAAGACATCAAGGAAGAAATTAAACTTCCTTGAACCAAACAATAATATCAGTACAACATACTAGAACCTATGAGACACAGTGAAGGGAGTTTTAAAAGAGAAGTTCATAGCTCTGAATCTCCATTTTTAAAAAAAGAGTGAGCTCAAATAAATAACTTAAAGATGTACCTCAAGGTCTTAAAGAACAACAACAACCCAAAACAAAACTAGTCCAAGGAAGGAAATTATAAATTCAGAGCAGAAATTAATGAGATAAAGACTAAAAAAATACAAAGAACCAATGAATAAAAGTTGGATTTTTAAAGGAATAAACAAAAATAGAAAAATCCACAAGTAAAATTATTAAAATAAGAAAGAAATTGAGCTAAATCAATGCAGAGATAAAAAAGATAAAATCACAACAGAAACCACTGAAATCCTGATTACTAGTAACTACTTTGAAAAATTGTACTCTAATAAATTGGAAAGTCTAGATGCCCGAGTTACTTTTCTCTCATTACTGAGATAAAATACCCAACACCCAAAGTTAAGCGGGAAAAGGGCTATTTAGCTCACAGTTTATAGAGGTTTTAGTCCATAATTGGCTGGCTCCAAGGCAGGGCAGCATCGTGGTGGTGGGAGACAGTCAAAGCAACAAGAAAGAAGACTCTTTTTGTCCCTTATATTGTAGGCAGGCTACCCACCCTAGGGTGGGTGTAGCACTCACACTGTTAATCCTAGCCAGAATAATGTAAAAGCAATCAGAGGACTGATTTATATCCTTAATCCCAGCATCATACACTTTCGATTCAGCCACCTCTGAAAAAACCCTATGACCACATGAGGGCTTGGGACATCTAGACACAGGAAGAAATGGGTAGATCTCTAGACACATATAAATTGCCAGAATTGAACCAAGAAGATATAAAAAACCCTGAAAAATCCAGTAATAGCCAATGAAATTGAAGCAATAATTAAAATCCTACGAAAAGAGAGAGCTACTCTTTAATGAAATGAGATGCAAAAATCCTCCACAAGATACTGGCAAATGGAATGAAACATCATGTCATCAAAAAGATCATACATCATGACCAGGTAGGCTTAATTGCAAAAATACAAGGATAGTTTAACATGTAAAATAATAAATACTGTACACCACATAAATGCAGTACATCATATATATGTAATATATCACATCAAGGTATCAAATAATAACAAATGCTGGTGAGGTTTTGAGCATAAAGGAACTCTTCTACCTTGCTGGTGGGAATGCAAAGGAGGACAATCACTATGAAAATCAGTATGGAGAGTCCTCAAAGAACTAAAAATAGAAAATCCACTTGACATGGCTACCAACCTTCTAGGTATCTTTCTAAAAGTGTTCAAAACATCATATTACAATAATATGTGCATATCCATGTTTATAGTAACATAATTCATAAGACCTAAATCTTGGAGGCAGACTGTGTGTTCATCAACAGGTGAATGAATAAAGAAAATGTATTTATACCCAATGGAGTACTACTCTGCCATAAATAAGTCTCTTCTCTGGTCAGGGCAGGAAGCAGAAGATACAGTCACTTAGAATTCAAGGGGATGTTTGAAAGAAGGGACTATTTACAAAGGTGTGTGTGTAGGGAAAGCATTTCTTGGGCCTCAGAACTTTGGGGTTCTTGTGGCTCTGGTATATGGAGGGGGTCACAGGGCAGAAAGCCCAGAACCAGATAGCCGTGAGCTTTCTACTGCCCTCAGTTCACTTCTGGGTCATAAGTAGCTCTCTTGCTGCTGTGAAGAGAAAAGAAGCAGGGGTTTCCAACCTGACGTCTGCCCTCTGCCCTCCTGCTGGGCACCCTCACTGGGCACCCTCACTGGGGGCCAGGCAGAGGCATCCAGGGTGCTGACATGTGCAGGTAGCCAGGGGGGCAGAAGGAAGGAGTTGCCTGGGGACAGTGACCCAGACAGCAGCACCACTTTGTGAGAGCCAGAAGCCTGGGGTTTGCTGCTTTGTGTCACTGGCCCTGGGTACACCTATGGCCCACAGTCCCACTCTGCTCTGGATGCCAGATCCTAGGACCCCACCCAGGGCTCCTGGGCCTCACTGCCCCCAGGACACCCTCCTTCCCCTTGGAGGCAGCCCTGGGTTCTGGCAGGGGTCTCTTTCCCTAGTACCTCTTCAGTCTCCTTCTTCTTGCTCCAGAAGAGGTAACATCTGGGCCAGGAAACCAGGTGGAGATGAATCAGTCAAAGAGCAAGGCTGGGAGCAATCACTTACCCACATCCAGCTGCGACCAGGGCCAGCAAAATCCCGAAGCTCATGAGGATCATAACCCACTTGTTGCTGTGAAGGCTCCTGGCTAAAGGTACGAATGGGAGGAGTCCAGTGTTTGGAAGCCAGGCAGGGTTGCCTCTGCTCATAAGAAGACCACACATCCTTCTGCATTTGTCCACTCAGTCACTTATTTGCAAATGTTGGCACTGTCCCTATTCTGTGCCTGGTACACCTCAAGACAAGAGTGCATCGTAGTTCTCTCTCCAGAAGAGGGCAAAGCAACAGTTGCAGTGTGGTGTCCACAGGAAATAGGATATGGCATGAGGGCAGGGGAGATGATGGCAGAGAAGGCTGACAAAACTCTGAGGGTGGGAGCTGCCAGACAGAAGTGCTCAGGAAATAGGACCTGGGGTGGACTGCGAGAGACAAATATGAGCTCAGCCCCAGGGACCATGGGCAAAACTCTTCTGGAAAGAGGACAGAGTTGTGGGCAGGAGAACGAAGCTGCCCATCTGTTCGGAGTGTCCAGAGCTTGATGTGGTTGAGAGTCAGGGAGGTAGGACACGAGCGCCTGCTGCTCACGTGGGGCCCCCGAGGAGTCTGGATGCTGTCTGAGGGAAGCTGGGAGCCGCTGGAGTTGATAAACAGTGAATGCCATGTGTGAGTGTTCTCCTTGAGAGTTTTCCGGTGGTGGGGTAAGATGGAGCCAGGATGGGAAGCAGGCCAGATAGAAAAGACTACCTTAACGCAGGTGAGAGGTCAGGATGTGCTAGGAAGAGTGCAGCAGATGAGGACAGAAGTACGGGAGCACACTTCAAGAGTTACATAGCGAGATGTGGTGATCCCGCAGGGTTAGTCAGAGGGAAAAGGTAGAGGGAGATTCCTTATTTGGAAGCGTGTGGGTGGGGACCTTCGCTAAGGAGGACCTTGAAGGCAGAGCAGGCATGGAGAAAGTAGAGATGGGTTTGGGCAAGTTTCTAGGCGTCTGACTCTGAGAACCTCGGGGAAGATGGCTGCATAGCTCTGGAGCTGGACGTGTCCACCTAAGGAATTCCACAGGTGCTGCTATCTCCTGGGAGGAGGAGGAGCAAGACAGGTTCCAGGTTGGGAGAGGAGGAAGATGGGCAGAGGCAGCAACGGCCTTGGGGAGGAGGAGTATAAGAAGAGGGACTGGACAGGGAAAGGCCACTGACCTGGGCAGAGGACAGGGTCATTGCAAGACAGGAAGTGAGCCCCGCAGGTGGCACACTCGGTAATCTTCACTTTAGATTTGGTATCTGTGAGAGTGACAAGCAAGACCTCAGAGTGGGCAGAAACTGACATCCCCCACTCAGGCCCAGGACTGGGCCATACTCACCGCATGGCTCACTGCAGGCTGCCGAGAAAGGCAGAGGGCGAAGAAACAGAGATGCTAGGTAGGCAGACAGAGCTGGGAGGGTCAGGGCAAGTTAGCAGGACATGGAGATGGTGTGGCAGGCACCCAGGCTGCAGGTGAGCAAGGCTGGGGGCTTCTGGGAAGGTCCAGGTGGGCCTGCAGACTGGATTCTGTGGGGGTGGAGGGCTGGTGAGGGGTGGGGAGGGGCAACCTTATCTCTTACACTGCTGCCTCAGCTCTTCAGCTCTTTTGTACAGCCCCCTGGCAAAGAGATTCTTGTGCATATCAGTCTCTCTCAGAAGTGATGTTTTATCTGGGTGGAGCAGGAGGGAGAGATGCCTGGTTATATAACTTCCTTAGGGCTGAGATTTTGAACCAGCGCTTTCCAGCAGACATTCTGTAGAGCAGACAGAGACACATCTTTCTCCCTTTACTGGCCTTTTCTTGTCCCTGACCAAAGCTGCCCTCTGGGAATATTTGGAGGCTCAAGCTCTGTCAACTCAAAACCTTGGGGCCCTGAGATGCAGGTTTCCTTACCATATCTAAACTTCCCAATGGTTTGGTCTACTTGGTTGAAGAATTTGGCTGTTTCCTCCTCTATAAGATCCTGATCTGGGGAAGGAATGTAGGAAGGGAGAAAGTTAGGGGAGGAAGGGCCAGAGCAGGTGGAGAAGCTAGCCTGGATCTCTGGCCTTCTGGTTGTGCCTCATGAAGGTACCAGGGTTGGGGCAAGACATTGTCCTCTTGGAAGAGGGTGTGGAGGATCTGGGAGAGTTCTGTGGGTGGCCCTGGGGTGCCCCAGAGAATCTGCAGATCATAGTCAATCAGGGCAGGCAAATCTGACCAGCAGCGGAGACAGTTCTTCCCTCTGGCACCGGGCAGGAGGCAGAGGAGCAGGAGAGGCAGCATCCTCTGGGGTTTTCCGTCTGCCTCGCACCCTGCCGGAGATTCCATATGGAATGCAGCAGCCCTGTTCCCCCGGGAACCACATTTTCTTAGAAGAACAAAAATAAATTCTACAAGGTTAAGGGAAGGTCAGCTGTGATGAACACAAGCTTGGTGTCGGACTCCAGTGGGGCCCTGGTTGTGAGGTTACCTCTCTGAAAGTGGGGTTCCTGGTGTTAAATAGAGAGTGTTCTCTTGAGAATCTGGGTGACGACTGTGCTGCCCGGTGTTTGGTGCTCATGTACCCTGGTTGTGTTTATCCTGTACAAAGTACCTCAGTAGGACTGGCATCCAAAAAGTTATGAAAGAGCAGCACACCGGGAGGATTAGGTGTAAGGGAAATGGGCAGCCATGGAGGAAACTTGTGGCAAATATATTTTCACAGTATCTATAAAACAATAGCTGTCTTGTCAATAGTAGCTGACTCTCATGACAGTGTAGGCAGAGTGTAGGAAGACTTCGAGGCAGAATGAGAAGTCACTTTTACAGCAGTTGTTTTGTGCAATGTTTTCTCAAGAAAAGTGAAACTCCTTTTCAGTACAGAAAAACTTTTGGGA
This sequence comes from Dinomys branickii, assembly GCA_004027595.1. NCBI lineage: Eukaryota > Metazoa > Chordata > Mammalia > Rodentia > Dinomyidae > Dinomys > Dinomys branickii. Next base: position 52,145 of record PVLD010009623.1, read on the forward strand.
TCCTTGTTTCCTTCTGGGTCCAAGCTTTGCCCTCTGCTCTGCACTTTCAACTTTCTGAGCTCCTTGGGCTAGATTATGAACAGATGAGAATGCTTGCAATGTGGAGAAGAGACAAAAACAGCTGAGAATTCAAATCAAGGCAAACCTGAACTGCAGGGAAAGAGATACAGTGGGAAGCAGAAGCCTTGGAACTCTACTACATTGAGACAGAATATTGCTTTCCTTAGATAAGATGAGGCTTCTACGTAAAAGGAAAACGGAATAAGAAGGAATTATTTGGAGGTTAGAAATATGACAGCATAGTGGGATGAGGGGAGGAAGAAAAGGAAGAAAGGGACAAATATGTATCTATGTGTGTATATGCAGGATGGCTAATCTGGTGCTACCTGTGTCGCTTTATGGTAAGGAACAGTTCATGATTGTTTGATCAAGATTGTATGTCTACATGTGATTTCAGAAACATGCACTTTGAAGTTATCACTGGGTAGTGCAGCAACCATTGGTGATTCCTTGTCACTTTGTCTATAATTCAATTTTGATTGTACTGCTCTTGTGCTACTTTGTGTCTTTTCATCAATGTTTTCCTTTTGTTGTTGTTGTTTGGTTTTCTTTGTTTTTTATACTTTTAAAAATAAAAAAAGTACAAAAAAGAAATATGACAGCATAAAAAACTTTTAATCATTAACTGTTCCCCTCAACAAACCATCAGACACCAGCAATACAGTTATGCCACCAATCAAAATTATATATATATATATATATATATATGAATGAAATGTTTTAGTACTTTCTTTTTCTTCTTTCCCTTGTTCTTTTTTTGGCGCCATTTTCTTTAAAATAAAAAAATAAGAAATATGACAGCAGAAATTTAAAAGCTTAAAAACCTGCTTGGGTGATAGAAGTTTCAGAAATATCTCAGACATCACCATAAAAACATCAATGGGAAATGGGAAAGAAAAGATACTAAGATAATCTATGATGTCCAATATCCAGATAGTTCAAGTTCCAGAAAGAAAATGGAGGAGAGGAAATTAGTATAACACAACTTCAATACAAAATATATCCATAGGGCTGGGGATATAGCTCAGTGGAATAAGCGCTTGCCTAGCAAGCACAGGGTCCTGAGTTCGATCCCCAGTACCGCAAAAAAAAAAAAAAAAAAAAAAAAAAAAAAAAAAAAAATATATATATATATATATATATATATCCAGAGAGGAATTGTATAGGGGGGGTATGGAGGGCAGGTAAAAAGGTTTGCTAAAATAAAGAGGAGTGGCAATCGTAAATTTAGCTGCATTAATCAGTTGGGCTCTGAGGCTAGAAGGGTATTCTGAGTCCTGCTGAGCTGTTGCTCTCCCACCAGCTTTGGACAGAATCAGGATTAGGGAATATACCAGATTGTTACTGTTTTTGTTCTTTTGCTTTTCTTCTCAGGTAATGCCACTGGAAAGGAATGCCTTGATTCCCTGGAACTCAGGGTAGGAGAAGCAGGTGCTCTTTCCAGTGTGCTCTAGGTAGGATTCACAGCCGTATAACATACAAGCCCACGGCTTACAATGTTCTCCCGTCCCAACCACTCTGAGTCTGCCCCAGCCATCCTGTGTACAGGAGGAGAGACCAGGAAACCAACAGCCATGATAGAAAAAGAAAGTTAGAACTGAAAAGACATGAGTTTTCAGATTGACAGATCCTACCAAGAAGGAATTTTCTTTCTAGGAGTAAGAAAAATCTCACCAAAGTATGGAGGAGAAATAGACCATATAGATTAATCAGCTATCAAACTGAAGCTAACACATGGTGAAGCAGTGTTTTCCATTTTGAGAAAAATATTTCCACCCTATCACTTCATACTCAGCCATCATCAGTCAGGGAGGAAGAAAGACTAGTGCTAGCACAGCAGGTGAGGTTTAAAATGGACCTCTTCTACCTTTCCTCAGGAAATTACTGAAGGGTGTGCTTCAACTAAGTTCAACAGGAAAGCTGATAGTGGAGAAGTTAGGAAGCTGGAGTTCAACCCCACAGGGAGACAGGAGAACTCCTGGGGGAGCAGTTAAGGGAGACCCCAGGATGACAGGGAGTCCCAGTTAGTTCTCACCTGTAGTGGGCAATTAGGTTAGCTCCCTCTACCCACTGGATTCCATTTCCAGCTTTCTTTGTTTTTTCTCCTTGTCTTCTACTTTTCCCTGGGAGGTACTGTATAGTCTTTCCTCAGATTGGGGGTAATAAAGTCCAAACTCAGTTTGAGTTATGGGGGTGGAATGATAAAAGGAAGTCTTATCCACTCTTGGTAAGAAATGGAAAGGGGTGCTTGGCACTTGGTTACCATGAAACCCTTGCTTAGGTTCTGTAGGATACAGTCATATTTGGTAGAATTCTATCCTGAGGTTTAGGGCCTGGTGTACTGAAGTTTTCCTTTCCCTTGATTTCTGCTTTTCCTTTGGGAAACATGCAAAAACAGGAGTCAGGAATTGCTTTGTCTCTGGCCCTGTACCAGTTCAGTTTCCTTCCATCTTTGTATCATCTACTGGCTAAAGTGGAATCCTTTGAAGTGGCAGCCAAACTTAGAGTCTGGGGGAGTCTTTGAAATCCAACCTTTTGCCTATTGCTGGTTGCTCTTAGGAGTTTTAAACCACTATTTATTTGTCCTGATTTCTCTTCTTATTTATAGTATAATTCAATTGTTATATACTTTGGGGGCAAGAATTTGGGGTCTGAATGATGATAAAACAGCCCTTGCCATTTCTAGACATCCCAAGGAGTTAGAATCTTCTTGTGGGAAGATCACATCCCACCTTGTGTGTCTGTCACCCAGACCGGCCCAAAACCACACAGAACAGCTTGTCCAGTGTGTGAAGTTGGAGATCAAGCTTCTCCTTTAAAGGCCAAACATCTTTCCAGTCCAAGAACCTCTTTTGGATTTCTGTCATAGTGGATTTCCTGTTGCTTTAACAAAGTATCTGAGACCTGGTGATTTGTAAAGAGTAGAAGCTGACTTGGCTCGTAGTTCTGGAGGCTGGAAGGTCCAAGGTCATGGCAAGGACATCTATTCCACTTCTGGTGTGAGTCTTTGCTGTGTGGTAGCCCTGTGGATGGCATTCTACTGAGACAGCAAGCAAGGCAGATAGAGCCCGTTTACAACAAAGGCGCTCCCTTCACAATTCAGTAATCAGTTAAACCACAAACAGGTTAATCTGCTCATGAAGACTGAGCTTGAATCACCAAATCACCCCTCAGGGCTCATCTCCCAATACTGTTAATGTAAGAATATGAGGTTTACAGCGCTAACACATGAAATCTGGTGACATATTCAAACCACAGCAATTCCTACTTAAAATCTGCTCTTCTGTCTCCCTCACACTGATTGCTTCCCTCTCAAATCATCCTTCTTTCCTAAAGCAGGATAGAATTTACAATTGGACACCCCTCACTTTGTTGTTTGATATCCTCCTACTCAAATAAAGGGTCCCCATGCCTTAGCTTTCTCTTGCTGAATAACAAGTCACCACAAAGTTAGTGGCCTATAACAACACCTGCTTATGCCATGGTGTCTGCTGAGAATGGCTCGTAAGGCTGCATTCATGAAGTCAGGTGGGTTGCATTCCAGTTTGGCGCTTTGGAATTTTCTTTCAGGCTCACATGGCTGTTGTGTTAGTTGGCTTTTTGTTCCAATAAAATACCTAAAATGTTCAAATTAGAAACAGGAAAAACTTGTTTGGCTCACAGTTTTAGAGGTTCAGCCTCCGATGGATTGGCCCCACTGCTCTGGGTTTGTAATGAGAAGGATGGCGATGTGGGGACCACATGGCTGAACAACCTGCCCACCTCATGGTGACCAGGAAGTAAAGGGAAGGAGGAAGAGACTAGAGCTGCCAGGTGGGGGCTGCCCTCATGACCTAATCCTTCTGCTAGGCCCCGCCTCCCAACAGCCCCATCACTTCCCTCTGGTACTGCAGGCTGAGCACTGAGCTTTAACATGTGGGTCTTTGTGGGGTACATTATCCAAACCATAGCATTTGCTGCTGGGGCTTGTGACTATGGGACTGAGCTGGGGGCTGCTCTTTGCAGGAAGCCACTAGCAGTTCCTGCTGTGTGGTCGCCTCCACAGGCTCTCACAAACCTGTAAAACAGGCCTTTTTCAAGATAAGCTCTGTTTATTAATTCAAAGTGGGCTTGTTTGTGGGTTCAATGATATCTACAAAAAGCCCTCTCATTTGCGTACTGAACAACCTAATCCCAGAAGTGAAATCCATTATATCCCTGATGCTTCCCTATGCCCAGGTGGAGTGAGAATTATACAGGGTACAGACACCAGGGGTAGGAATCTTGAAGGCCATCTCAGAATTCTGCCTGCTGTAATCCCCAGCCTCTCACATATCTGGACCTGTGACAGTGTCAGCACCCCTTCCTCTATCATCAGCCTCTGATGTGCGTTAGGAAGCTAGCTCTCTACAGCCCCTTAGCAGGAACCTAAGTGAGTTGGAGGGATGGCTGAAACGTAACCTTGACAGTAGTGACACAGGGTCAGTGCACATTATAGGTTCAGGTCAAAGTTCTCCATGAGAATCTCCTACTTTAAGCACCAACCATAAGTTCTGGGGTCTGCAGGCCACCTTTTCTTCTCAGCAACCTATGAGATATGGGGATTTCCACTCTGTCTTCAGATTTGATAATTCAGTATAACAATTCACAGAAACCAGGACAGCACTCTAGTTATGATTACAGTTTTATCATAACAGAGACTAATCAGGACCAGCCAAGCAAAGGAGGGGACATGACTGGAAGTTCCCACATGCGTGTTCTCACGCATTGCTGTCCTGATACACTGACATATAACCAGCCAGAAAGCTTACACAAGCCTCAGATCCAGAGTTTTTTTTAATGAGATTTCATTATGGTAGGTGTCATTGATTGAATCATTGGCCATTGATTGAGTTCAATCTCCAGGCTTTCCTGGCTTCACTGGAGAGTGGGCTGAGATTACCTAGCTGAGATGGTCAACTCTCTAATCACATGGTGATCTTTTTGGTGTGGCCAGTTCTCCTGCTGAGTTATTCTGTTTTTGCAAGTGTCTTGGTTATTTTCTTGCTGTTGAGGCAAAATATCTGACACAAGTTAAAGTAGGAAAGGTTTATTTCAGCTCACAGTTGGTAGAGGATTCAGTCCATAGTCAGGTGGCTCTGAGGTGGGATGAAGTGGCAGGGGAGAAACAGCTCATGGCATGGCAGAAAGGAAGCAGGGAGTGGTTAAGGAGGAGGGAGGACTACAGATCTTTCCAGGCCACACCCCCAGTAACCCAGCTCCTCCACCTACCTTTACCTTCCAACATCACATTCGGCTATAAACTCGTGCTCCAATCACCTCCCCAAAGGCCCACCTATGGGCACATGAGGCTTTGGGGGACATCTAGATACAAACCTTAATAGTGACTGACTAGGTGTGGTCAGGTAAGGTCTTGTGAGCCCTCCATGAATAACACAGATTCTTCTATCAGGAAATTCCAAGAATTTAGAAGTTATCTATCAGGAACCAGGGACAAAAGATAAGTATGTTCTTCACTGAACAACAGTAACACATAAAGTCACTATTAATTGTTAGCATTGTCATATGAATTTACCAGGATTGGGGCTTTGCCATACTTCTGGGGTCTCCTGGAATCTCCTGTGAGGCTCTCAAGTCCTGGGCACAAGTTTCTGCCTCACAAAAGGAGAGCTGCGAGGATACTAGGACAATGGCGGTGAGAGAGCAAGGTACAAGCAGACATTACACGGACATCTGTCTTTAGTAAAGTGCACAATTAAATCTACTCACTCGGTTCACAAGATCATCATAGAGGTCATTGTCTTATACATCCTGATCAGCTGTCACAAGGAACTTTGGTTGAAAGGACCTTTGAAAAATCCAAGAGGTTAGTATCTGGCTGGTCAATGCTTTTATAAGAGGTTAGATTTAGTTGTTTGATATTTTTAAATAGAAAAATTCATTACCTCATGAGCCATCATAAATGAAATATTCATTTCATTTTCTTTCAGGTTAAAACTTTTGTCTTGAAATGCTTTGTTGTATCTACTTAGAATGATCAGTGGGGATGCCTAAGGGGATTTCTCCGGGACTTGTTGGTAGAGAACGTTAAAATTTCATGAAGTCACTCATGTAATTTTAATGACCATCAAAAGAATTTTGACTGAAATTGGAAGGAATTTTAAGTGAATGAGCTCCTGGGAAAGATTGGAACCATCTCTTGATGGTTCAAGGTCAAGGATCTATAGGGCACTGTCCTGCCTGTCTCTGTGGCAGAGCAGAGACATTCTGTGCATCACCAGGGGCCGTGGCCAGGTGGTCTGCCATCTCCATGCTACTCTGGAGGATGGCGCAGGCTTGAGCTGGGCATGGACTGGAGAAGGACTCAGTGCAGCCAGTCATCTCCATGGAACCTGATGAGGACCCAACTTGGGCTTGGTATTCTCCTGCTGGGGCCTCCACACTCAGTCTCCCTTTGTCTGAAGTTATTTCTATCTTGTCTCTATCCTCCTCAGCTCCTTAACCCACAAGACTACTTAGATCTTTCCATGCACAGTAATTTCCATATCCTCTGATTTCTGTCATGACCTAAGTTTGTGTTTTTAATTAGGCAATTAAGTACTCACTGGCTGTGACATACTTACTGTTGTTAATTTACAGGGTTGTTACAATCTGACCAAGCTACGGTTTACTCAGACCTTACCAGCCTTGCTCCAAAAACAGAGTCACAGTCACCAAAACATTTCTTCAGGTCATTTCCTTTTTTCAAAGTCTGGGCTGTCTTGGATTTCCTGCTGTCAGCAGTCAGGGCACATCCCCCATGAAACCATGAGCTCACAGTCCACACAGCTCATCTGTGACTTCTGATCTCTCTGTGGAGGTGACAGCACCCAGTGCTCCCTACATACCACATTCTCAACTTCTTTTCTGTATTGGTGGCTGCAGGTTCTGACTTTTAGATGGGAAATAAGAGCTCCATCAGTTGTCTTTAGGGGGTCTTAGACATCCAGGGAAGAAGGGGAAATGGCTCCTTTCATTCAACCACAAACCCAAAGCAGAATGTCTGTGTTCCAAGGCTCTGTCATGATTATGAGGTCTCTTGGTCCTTTGATGGAGATGTCCTTAAGGCAAGTTTGCTCATGTTCCCTCTTTGTTCCTTAAAGTAGATCACTTTCATGATACTCCTGGTATGTAAAGACAAGGCCCTCACAGATGTCTTGGAGAAAGTGTGACCTCTGAGATAACTGTGACAGTAGGGACAATGGCTACAGTCATGCTTGTCTACATTGGTCGGGATGAAATGATGCTGTAGTTCTCAAGTGGGATATTCATTTTCCCAGGAGAAGCAGGCAGAGATAGAGATACACTGGGCCCAGGATGGGGATATCTCCACTCTCTCATGGAATTCCCATGGGTATGTGGTGCTTGCTTGAGCTGTGGTTATAGCTTGAGATGAACGCATCTTTTCTCCTGTCTGATGATGAGCTGGCTGTTAGGGGTCTTGTGAAAAGCACCTGAGATCAGGAGCATGTAGTCAATGCCAAGATGTTGGACATCTTTTAAGGTCAAAGGGGCCTGCTTCTCATTCATTCAGAATGAATCTCTGGCCTTTCAGCACACATTTCTTAAGGGTGGTAACTGCACACAAGGTCTAGAACCCCTCCAATTGGGTTGCTTTTTTAGGCCAGGCAAGATGGAGATAGTGCTTCTGGGTGGGACTGGAGAGTCCAGCCACTAGGCACATTGTTATAAAGGTGGACAAGTTTGGTCCCCTTACTAACCATTTGTTCTCTTTTGAGGTATGGCAAATGGTATTTTTCCAAAGAAGATGGAGCCCTATCTTCCACCTGCATACTCTTTGGCAAGAGGAACTGGCTATTTCTTCATCAAGAAGTGGGATCATTCTTCTCCCTTTGACCTGGCTTGGCCTTTGTGGCTCGGTTGTAAGAACAGAGCATGGGAGAAATGACTGTGCCTCCCAAATCAGCATTCACACAGTCCTGGTGTTTCTTCTGGCGCTGCCAGAATACTCACTCTGGGTGCTTACTCTTGGGATACACCTTCGTGGATTACAGCTACTGTGGCACCCAGCCTGCAGTTCCAGGTGAATCCTTCTCACATCATTCCAGCCCAGAACCAACACAAGATCAAAGAACTCTCAGGGTGATTCCATCCCCCAGACCACATGAATGTCTGAGTTAGTGCTACAGAAATTGTGAAGCAGACAAAAGCCACACTCTAGTTCATGTTCTTTTACTCAGCAGTGATTCTGGGAACTGTATGCAAAGAGTACAACACAACACAGCAAAGAAATTACCTAGCTAAGTGTGCTCTGCCAATGGGGACTAGATGGCCCCAGTGGGAAAAGAAACTCACGAGGTCATTTGTTGCTGCCCACAAGCCTACCCCTGTGGATGGAGAAGCTGGAGTCACCATGTGGACTCACATTACATCTGTCAGATACATGGAGGACCACAGGCCTAAGCCCCCAGTTGAATGGACACCGAGTCCCCTCCTAACCACCCCTACTATCCAGGAGGCACAGCAGGTTCACTCCAGTGCTTTCTTCCAGGAGTAGGGTGGTGGAATGCGGAACAAACATGCATGGAGTCTTTGCTGGGCTGGATCAAAGCTTGAAATTATGCTCTGACATCTTTTTGCTACAAAGTCTTTGACCACATTCTTTCGGTGTCTAAGCTACAGTTTCCTCCTCTTTAAAATGGAGAAAACGAAAATGCTATCTCTCGAGTGTTTGAGATCTGTGTCAAATTTTAAGCATAATGTAGGCCCTTGTCTTTGGAAGTCCCTGGAGGCAGCTGGGTCCAGTTTATTTGTGATAATCAAACATTAAGAAGTGCATGCTGTGTGTCAGACATAAGCTTAATGTTAAGTCCCTCAGACACAGCATCTTTGGTCGGGATCAGCAGGTCTAGGGCCAGGGCATGGTGCTTCTTGCATAAGGGCCAGCCATCACCAACCATGAGAACTGACTGATATTGGCGTTTGCACCTGGAAACAGTTATTTAAGCACTCATGCCAGCAGGAAGATGGCCTTGGGCTGGAGTCAATGGCAATCTCTTGAATTTTGAAGGCTGTAAAGGGGGCTGCTATGGGCCAGGCACTGGCCAAGACTTCTCTGAGGCCCAAGGAGTGGCCTCATGACAGAGGAGTGCAAGCTTGTGGCTGCCGTGTGCCCAGCTGCTTGCCATGGGCTGCACTGGGAGATACAGAGGTGATGGGATGAATGCAGTTTCCAAATCCCAGGGAAGTGGAGATTGCTCTTTCAGGACTTGTGAAGTAGGGAGTCCTACGTATGAAACAAATGACACATGGTCCACCCTTGAGCAGATGCTCAGGAAGGTTACCTGGTTGTTCTTGGGTATGGGTTGTTGGTTTAATACCTGCATGAAAGGTATATGAAGGGCCTGCCTCTGCTTCTGGCTGGTGGGCTAGGCCATGGGGTATCACTGCCCACCTGGTCTGCCCCTTGCCTCCCATGACTCTTGACTGATTCTCTCTTCCCAGATTTTCACCCTTTCTATTCTTGGCCACATCACAGGACCCAGCAGAGCCGTGGAATGTGCTGAGGTTTCTGGCAAAGTGATAAAGAAGGTGATTTGGTTTTGGACATCTCTCAGCTCCATGGAGCCCTGAGCATCACAGTCCTCCCCAGGCTCTAAAGCCCTGTGTTCTCACGACCTTCAGCTGCCTTTGGGGAGAAGATCTTCTCTTGCACCACTTGCTTCTCAATATGTGCATGCACGTGCATTCCTGCCAGGGTGTGTCACTTCCTGCTGTGGCACAGGGCCCTGATCTGACAGAAGCGGACATCAGGCAGTAACGGGAGCAGTGGGGTGTGGCTGTAAATACACGAGGAGTTTTGTTCATGCACTTCTCACCTCTGGCTGTGTGGCCTGGTTCCTAACAGGCCATGGACTGGGGATTGGGGATCTCTGGTTTATAGGATTTATTTTTTTATTTTAGTTTTTTTTTTTGCGGTACTGGGAATCGAACTCAGGACCCTGCGCTTGCTAGGTAAGCGCTTATTCCACTGAGCTATATTCCCAGCCCTGGTTTATAGGATTTAAAAGGGCTCTGAACTCATACAAAGCTCCCACCTAGAATATTATCACATCCTTGAGAAACACAAGGAGGAAACATGTGGACACAGGAAAGGGCCCTGGCATCGTCTTCCTTCCTCCTGACTCTCCCTCCCTACTCTGTAACTTAGCTGGGGTGCAGCTGAGACAGAAGAGAAAGCAGCTTGGCAGGGGCCCACTTACCTGCCCACTGTGTGTGCGTTGCTGAGAAAGCATTCCTGTCCTCGGTTCATACGTGGAGAAAGTGGGACTCAGAGCAGTCAGGGCGCCTGCCAGGACCATTTGGCTGGGAACCTTGAGGCCCTAGTCCTGAGCTCTGTATGGTCCCGTGTTTCCTCAGGAAGTGACTCCATCAGAAAATCCCAGGGTACGTAAGTCTCTTAGCATTAACTAACACAGCTGGCTGTGCCTCCCAGTTTCTGGACCTGATGCCAGGGGTGAGGCCAGCTGGCTTGGGGCTTGGTATGGCCCTGGTGGCCAGGAGTAGTGGGCCAGGACCAAGGGGAAGACACACTAGATGTAAGATCCTATGGATAATGGCCCAGAGGCGGGGGTGTGGGGTGTTTGTGATTGGAGCCCAGCCCCTAACCTCTCCTTTTGAGAGCTGGGGGCTTAGACTCCGGGCCCTGCTCTGGTTGGAGCAGCTGTCCCTGATGGCTCTTTCTGCAGCAAGGGGCCCCATCATTCCAAACGGGTCCTGATAAGCATCTACAGCTTAATCCAGCCTTCCTGTTTTCTGCCTCCTCTGGCATTTTGTCTAAAGCCACAGTCCTTGGAGCAAGGGCCTCTCCCCCACCTACTCCCACCCAATTTAGCCCCTTCCTGCCCCTGGTGAGGGCAGGGGAGGCTGGGAATGATTAATCATCAAGATTTGCAGACATGTCTTCTCAGTAGCCATGTGTGGCAAGAATGTCTCTTTCCATTCAAAGATGGAGACACTGAGGACTGGGGGGAATAGAGTGGCTAGTGCAAGGCTGCCCACTTAGTAATGGGCCACCCATGGTATGGACCCAGGGGTCTGCCCTAAGGCCAGTCCTGCCTGCATACCGACTGCCCAGAGAAAAGATGGCTGGAGATGAAGGGGCTGTACAGGGTGCAGGCAGCATCCTGCCCAGATCCTAGTGGCTCTGCTACTGCTACAGCCCTAGAGAGAGGTGAGCTACTGAGGGACAGGGCCCTCCACAGAGGGTGAGGGGTTGGGACCTGTCTTTGGAGGCAGTGGGCTTTGTCCAAGGGTGGGAGTCCCCCAAATGGACAGAGCAGACAGATCTACAGTGGTCCAAGGGAGGATGCCGCAGCCTCTAAGGAAGGCTATTCTCTGCTAGGTAGACTTTGGAAGACTCACCTTCATGAGGAGCAACATTCTGACACTTAACAGTCTGGCACTGGAGAGCACTGAGGGGGGCACGATCCAGAGTTAGGGAGATTCTGATGGGATCCGCATAGCTGCCAGCCTGCCATTCACTCTCTAGCAATGATGATGGAGATGTAGTGGGAATTATTTCAAATAGTTCATGCAGAGGTCTAGCACAGCACCTAGCACAGGAAGCCTGGCCTTAGTCCTAGCAGTTGCCATTGCTAATGCTGTGCAGTGGGGATGGGGGGTGGTGGGTGGTGGTAGGGTGTGGGTAGTATGACCTCATAGTAAATGAGTAACCCCAGCACAGATCAAAGTCCCAAAGGCGCTTGACAGGACTACCAAAGCCTGGGAAAGTCATTTTGACCCTTTACCTAGACAGAACAAAGTTGTACCTGCTCCCTCTAAGATGTGGTGTCTCAGTGCCCATCAGAGCCCTGCCTTGTCAGTCTCTCACCCTGCAGGACAGGGGTGCTTACAGAAGAAGACACTGTAGTCCCAAGGGGCTCTGGAACCTGCCTAAGAGCACCCAGCTCATCAAAGACAGACTCCAAAGTCAGCTGAAGGGTCCTGACCATGATGGGTTTCCACCTTCTACTCCACAGTAGAGGTCTCTGTGAAAGCACCAGTCACCCTGTTGCCCTGCTCTCCAAGCTGTGTGCTGAGGAGGTTACACTGTTCACTCATAGTAAGTGAACCTCTGTGAGTCACTGATCTCTACTAACACCTGTAATGGTGGATGAAGCCAGAAAGCCTTAAAGGAGAAGACAAGATCACAGCCAGGGACACCTGGATCGGATCTCAACTAAAAGACTACAGTCTCAGGCATCTTATTCCTGGGTGGATTAATTTAATCCTCATTAAGGATTAACATATCTTACTTGGAGAAGTCCTTGAGTAATTCCTCCCTTCTTGAGTACTCACCTCCTTTCTTCTGATAACCAAATATTTATTTTATTTTATTTTTTGTCCAGGGTCTCACTATGCAGTTCAGGCTGGCCTTGAGCTTACTTTGTAGCCCAGGGTGGTCTACTTGCAATGATTCTCCTGTATCAGGCTCCTTCGTGCTGGGATTACAGGGGTGTACCACCATGCCCAGCCTATCTGATAACCAAATAAATATGGGCCACCCAGAGAAGGTCTTGGTCTTAGCCCTGAGAGAATCTTGGTATTAGCCCTGAGAGAATCTTGGTCTTAGCCCTGAGAGAATCTTGGTCTTAGCCCTGGGAGAATCTCAAATTCTGTGAGAGGGCTTTGATCCTCCCTGGAGCCCTGAAATCATTGCATTTGCCTCTTTTTATTTAGCCTTCACTGTATACTCATTTTGGCGATTGCGGACCTGATCAGCCTGCAATAACTAAGGGATATTATTAACCTGATACTCATCCACATTCCTCTGATGGGCTCCAGGGTTCACTGAAGCAAAGTGTATAAAAACTGCCTTTAACTGTCTGGTCATGTGGCTTGGAATTGGGCCCTGCAGGATTATTAGAGCCATCCATCTTAATTATGCTGAAAATCACTTATGCACTTTCCGTAAGAGCACTGCATTCACAAGTTCTAGCACTGAGCGCAGTGCCCAGCAGGGCTCTCACTAGTTGGGGATTATTTTCCTCATATTGTGTTCCTTTGTTCTCCCTCCCTCGGGGGCATGATAAGCTGGGAGCCTCCCCTCTCCTCACAGGTATTGGTTCTCCATATTTAGCCCCGTAGTTAACCTTTGGCTTGACCCTGTGGGTGCAGAGGCTCAGGGATGCTGAGTAACTTGCCCAAAGCAGCACACTAAGGAGTGGTGGCTCCAGGAAGAAAAGCCCCTCTTCTGCCTTCCACTGGTGCCTCACAGAGACCTCCCGGCACCCTCTGTCCCCAGGGTGGCAGTTTCAGCTCTGTAGCAGGAAGCAGTGGTGAAGAGAAATCAGTTCCTCACCAGATGCAAACCCTGCCAAGTAGCCCTGGAAGGCATCTGTACACCACACATAGGCACACAAACTGCACACACTCACACACATGCTGACAGGGACATGTGCTATATACATGTATATATGTGAACAGACATTGTCATTTTCTGTCTGGTCTGTCTGTCTGTCTTCCTCCCTCCACACATAGACAAATCCTTCCCCTTCTATTACAGGGCCTGGGCATCTCCATTAGAGCACTCTTATGTGGGGCGAAGGGTGAATCTTCCACTCCCCATTCCTGTGGGATCTATGCTGAAGGTGACACTAAACTGGCCTGTGATCTGTGCAAGAATGAGCTGTGCTCTGGAGTCAGTCTTGGGAGTCTCCTGTGAGACCAGAGCTGAGGGAGGCACTGGAGCGTGGAGTTCAGAGTGTTGTCTGGGGAATGGAGGTACTGGAGCTCAGGTTGGGATTTTGGCCCAAGGGGGCCTTTCCTCTAGATCTTGATTACATAGAAAGCAGAAGCCAAAAGACAAATACAGGAAATCAGACAAAAAGTCTGGACACCATGTGCCAACAGAATGCCATTTTGCTCAAGGAGAAAAGAGTTGGGCTCTGAGCTTTGAAGGATTCGGTCAAACGAGGAACTGAGGTGGAGGGTGGCCTGGGGCAGGAGGTGGGGAAGTTGGAGGAGGAAAGGGAGATCTATCTTAGTTCAGCATATGGCTGTGGAGGGGATTGAGGTGAGGGAGTGGCTGGGGGAGACGAGAAAGGAGACCCTGGCAAGCATCAGATATTAGCATGGCTTACTGCCAGAGGGAGGGTCTTTCCTAAGGGAAGCTCAGGGGCAGGTGTCAGAACCAAGTCCCTCCTGTGGCAGAGAGGCTGGCAGGAGACTTCTGCACCTGTGTATAGGCAAGAGCAGCTGAAGCCAATCCAGGCAGGTATGGGGGAATGATGGGATGGCACCTAGTCCTGCCACCTAGCTGAGGGGGTGGGGGCATTCTGAGGCCTCAGGTGATGGCGTGGTGTTGTGTGGTGGGACCATCCCTGTGCAGCCAGGTGCTTCTGGCCTCCCACTTCTATATGGGCTGGAGCAGGGGAGCCTGGATGTTGGGCTTGTGGGGACGGTAGGCTGCCTTGGGGCAAGCAGAAGCCACTTAGCCTCTCTGGCCCCCTTTCTTGCCTCTGGGTTCAGTGCAGCAGTCCTCAGAGGACATGAAAGTGCTGTCCATAGACTGCTAAGTATTACAAAGTGGACGGGCTCCTGATGCCCCCACTTGCCAGCAGCATCCTGGATACTCTGGGGCAGGGGTGCAGTGTCCAGAGCTTGCAGAGCCATCCTTGGAAGAGCAGCAGGCAAGCAGGCTGGTGAACAAGCCACTGCTCTGAGGGCTACAGGCTCTGAGAGCTTCTACCCTGTGGTCTCAGTGTGGGAGAGCTGCTCAGGCAGAAACTTTCAAGAATAGAGAAAGAATTCAAGAGTTCTCAACTCAGTCTGATAGTGTGGGGTATGAGGAAAGAGCCAGGTCTGAGAGGTCCTGAGCCCTTTGTCACCCAGGCATGAGGGTTGAGTGAATATGTGGGCTTGACTACCCAGGAGGGGCCTGGAGTTCACAATGCCAGTTCACCCCAGCCCAGGATGCCCTTGGCTCAGAACAGCAACCCCTTCTCCCCATCTAGCAGCAGAAGCCTGGGGCTCAGAAAGGAAGCATTAATTTGTTGAAGGCCTTGCACAGGGCTGGGAACACACGGGTGCTCATTCTGACCCCATGGAAAGAGGGGGCCTGGACAAAACTGGCAAGGGCCATGAGAGGGGAAGGTGGACCCCTCTGGGCCTGGTGTGAAGACCTTGCCCTTTGGCAGCAGCCACCGCCTCCTTGACTCGCTCCCACCTCTTCCGTCTTGTCCTGTCTTTGCCGCATTCAGGCTGTGGCGTGGGTAGATGATTTCTAGAGTGATGGTACATTGGTCAAAGTTTTCCAGAGAAATAGAACCAGTAGGGTACATCTATGTATGTGCGAACATATCTATCTATCTGTCTGTCATCTGCATCTTATCTATCATATCTATCATTTATGATCTATTAATCTATGATCTATCATCAATCATCTATTTATCATCTATCTATCAATCCTCCTCCTCCTCCTCCTCCTCTTTATCCTTTGTCTGTCAGATTGGCTCAAGTGTTATGGAGGGTCACAAGCCCCAAACCTGCAGCACTATCATTCCAGCTTTAAGGCAGCAGGCAGGGAGAATCTTGTGTTGACAGGAGGGTCTGCCTTTAGTTCTCTCTAGACCTCTGATTGTTTGGTTGAGGCCCATCCACTTTATGCAGATCAATCTGCTCTACGCAGTCTACTTGTTTAATGGAAATCCTGTGCAGAAACACCTTCACATATGTATCCAGCATGGCCTTTGACTCAGTATCTGGGCACCTGAGGGCCGAGTCCGCTTGTCACATGACATGAACCATCATGCTGGCGTGAGTGCAGGGGGAGGTATAACTGTATAACTGTATATCTGCTGCAGGCCTGGGCACACACTCCAGTTTTCTGAGATTCAATTTCTCAGCTAGAAAGGGCATGCTGTGAGCATGAGAAGCTAACAGGTTAGTGCCATCTAGGCACCAGTGATGTGAATGTGTGGGCTTGGCCCAGTGATGTGCTTGGCCCGTGATGGCTCCCTGTCGGATTCACGCCCGTCAGCCTCTGTGTCCAGCCCAGAAGGGACCCGCACAGTGGTGGTACCAATGCCTTTAAGCCCTTACCAGCAGCTTCTCCACCAGGATGCCTGTGCATCCATCCATAGCTGATATCTGTGGACTGAAGGTGATCCCTGAGGTACCATCTGTTCCCCTGGGCCCAGATAGGCCCCATCTGTGGATCTGTGAGGTCACTCTGAACTCCAGTGCCAATCAGCTCCTCAGAAGCTGACTTCATCTGGGGCCAGAGAAAAGAGAGAAGGTTATGGGTGAGTCTCCACCGCCACCAGAGTCGCTGTGCAGGGAGAGGATCACAGCATTTCTCTCCCCTTTGTGTGCATGGGTTCGGGTCTGGGCTCAGCTCCCAGCTCCAGGGTCTCACTGTGCTCCTAAAACTAAGTCTGGAGGGAGAGCAGCAGACCTTTTGTTAATTGCTGTGAGAGTGATGAGTGGGACAGATTTAGAGTGATTTGAAAATTGACTATGTGAAGCTGTCAGAGGGAAAGGACATCCGAATGACAAACAATTGATTTGGGACAGGTTTCATTTGCCTCCTTCACTCACCTTTACCTGTGCTGCCAAAAGAAGTGATACACTGGGAACCAGTGATGACCATGGGAGCCAGGGCTGTGGGATGGCTGGACCCTGCTGCCCTGGCTAATAAGCTCCTTGTCCACACACACCATCTGCAGACCTCAGTTCCCAGCAGGGGCACAATGTGTAAAAGCACACATACCCTAAAGGGTACTGTATTTGCTAGAGTTTGCTTCTGAATTGTCCCCCAAAGGCCTACATGTTGAAGCCCTGGTTGCCAGTCCATAGCAGAAGAGGTGGTGGAATCTTTAAGAGGTGGGGCTGAGTTGGAGGAAGTTAGGTCACTGGGAGTGGGCTCTTGAAGGAGGTGTTGGGACCATGGCTCTATGAGCTGAGCTGCTTTCTTCTACTACCTGCCCCCTCTATGCTGTTTGTTGCCCCCACAGGCCCAAAGCAACATGGCCAAGCAGCCATGGACCAAAACCTCTGATGCCATGAGCCAAAGTAAACCTTCCCTCCATTTAAGCTGTTTATGCCAGGCGTTTCCCACAACAACGGACATCTGACTATTACAGTTTTGTTGGTGCCTTATGTAAGAAGAAATTGTAGACAAAGCCATATGCTCAGGGTAGGATTCCAACCACAAACCAGCTTCCTGGGCTGCTCTGAGACCCCAACCAACCGTCGTAACCCCATCTATGTGGTTTCTTTCTCTTTGCTGGTCCAGCTGCCAGACTAGGTCTAGAACAAAGAAAGTAGGTAGGAATGTATATTGAGTGGAGGATGGATAGGTGGGTAGGTGGATGGGTGGGTAGATTGCTGGCTAAGTGGATGGGTAGATGGGTGGATGGGTGGATGAGGCGAGAAGGAAGCAATGTCAGTATGGGTGGGAAGGAGCTTTGCAGAGAGATTTGACTCCTGTAAGGTAGGGACTTTCTCTCTAAGGCTTGTTG
Organism: Dinomys branickii; assembly: GCA_004027595.1. Lineage (NCBI taxonomy): Eukaryota > Metazoa > Chordata > Mammalia > Rodentia > Dinomyidae > Dinomys > Dinomys branickii. The sequence continues at coordinate 69,709 of PVLD010009623.1, forward strand.
GGCACCATGGAGCTTTTTATTCTCTACCTTTTTTTTTTTTTTTTTGTGGTGCTAGGGATCGACCACAGTGTCTTGATCATGCAAGGCAAGAACTCTACCACTGAGCCATATTCCCAGCCCCTATTCTCTATCTTTGAAAGGCCGAGTAGGGCTCCAGATCACGTGTGTAGGGAGCCGAAGGATCCTGAAAAATTTGGGCCGAACCCATTACATACTATGTGTCCTAGTCACTTTCTCCTCACGGGAAAAAATACTTGACACCCACAACTTAAAGAAAGAGGGTTTATTTTGACTCATATTTTCAGTCCGTGGTCAGCTGGCACCAAGGCGGGAAGGTGTGGTGGAAGGGTCTGGCGGAGGACAGCCACTCACCTCATGGTGGGCAGGAGGTGGATGGCGAAGGGAGCAGAGGGGGAGGAATGAGCCCTTGCTAAACTGCACCAGCAGTGCTGCATTCTCTGCTCTCAGAGCCTGGGGTCTGGCCAGCATAGCAAACATGCTGACCTCCTTTTATCTTCATCTTGCCTGTGCGTGGGATGTGCAAAGCTCCCTTTCCATGTGAGAGTGCCCACTGACCCTTCGCTCTGCCGCTGTCCCTTTGCGGGCTGATATTACTTCCAAGTGTCCCGGGAAGACACAACCTCACATCCTCTGATGAAGTCCAGCACACCACCCTGCTCAACTCTGGATAGAGAGCCTCTCAAGGCGGGTGCCGCACTGGAGCACAGAGCACGCCCTCCACGTGGTGTGGAGGGAGATCCAGGAGCAGCAGTGTGGAGAAAGAGATCACAGGGAGTGCATGGTGGCCACGTGGGGCAGTCTCTCTCCGTATCTATGTCTATATCTATCTATACCTATACCACCTAATCTATATAAATCTATATATATCGGTGGTGTTTTACCTTTTTTCTGTTTTTGGGGGGGACAGGGTTCATTACATAGCCCAGTCTGGCCTCAAACTCATAGCGATCCTCCTGCCTCAGCCTCCTGAGTGCTGGGATTACAGGCATGCACTACCATGCCCAGCATATCAGGTGGTTTTATACAACTGTAATAAAGCTAATTTTCAGAAAACTAAAGGAAAGAGTCCCCTGGTGGTTTCTTCCTCAGTGAAGGAGATGAAGTAGATTGACATGATTATATATTGGGCCCCCAGCTGTGTGTTCTGTTAGTTCATGGACTATGCCTTATTCATCTTTGTTCCCTGCAGTTTAGCAGAGCCGGGATTTTCTGATACTCCCTCAACACATGTTCCTGCCCACGAGTTGGGGAGAGAATTAGTGAAGTGTGTGTAAGGAGACGGGTGTGTCTCTGTGAGGTGTGTGGTTGGTTGTGGGGCATAGATCTATGTCTGTGTCTGAGAGTTTTAGTTACTTTTCTCTCAGTGCTGAGACAAAATACCTGACACCCAAAATAAGAGAAGGAAGGGTTTATTTAGCTCACATTTCATGAAAGTTTCAGTCTATAATCAGCTGGCTCTAAGGCAGAGTGGCACATGGCAGAGGGCAACCGTTCGTGGTGGCAGAAAACAGCAAAAGCAACAAGAGCAAAAAGGGGGGAGAAGCAGCGAGCAGCCTCTTTCCCTCCCTTCTATTGTACGCAGGCTGTCCACACCTGGGTGGAGGTAACACTTGCATAATCCCAGCACTGGACCATGAGTCAATCAAAAACTCTAGAAGCCTGGCCCAGGACTGCATGAGGCTTTGAGGGGACATCTAGACACAAACCATAACAGGGTTGTAAAAGTGTATGTGTATATGTCTGTGCCTGTTGTTGGAGGGTGCGTGCATATTTGTGAGTGGTTGTATGGGGCTGTATATGTACGTGTGGGGGTCATAGTGATGAGTGGAAGATTTTTGGAATATGTGTCATATGTGTATGGCCAAGTTGTGGTGCATTAATAACCCATCCATCTCTCAGGGGTTTTGCATAGGAAGAATTCAGTACTCTGTATAATGAGAGTTGGCAGGGGGCTCAATGCGTAGAGTCTCTTTGGGGGCCAGGTTAATAGAGGTCCCATTTCCACATGGGTTTCTTCTTTAGTGAGATGGATAAAAAGGAATTTGGTGGGGCTGGGGATATAGCTCAGTGGAATAAGCGCTTGCTTAGCAAGCGCAGGGTCCTGAGTTCAATCCCCAGTACCACAAAAAAAAAAAAAAAAAAAAAGGAATTTGGTAAGTTGTGCATTTCTTAACATTCTTGCCCATAAGTGACACGTACTATTTTGTCTCATGTTTTGTTGTTCAGAACAAATCACATGACCTCACTCAACTCAAAGGGAGGGCAGCACAACCCTCCCAAGTAGCAGTGGGAGCTGGGATACACATAAACAGTCCTAAGTATTGCCACAGGGGCCAGGAGTTACTGTGGACCCATTGCAATGACTGTCTTTCCAGGAACTAGAACCAACCCTATGACCAACCCTGCTCTCCCCTTTGCTTGTAGTGTAGGCATGGACACACTGCTTAACACTGTCTTCCACCCTCAGTTTTCTCATTTGAAATTGAGATGATGATACTTCCATTCTGCTCTGTTAGGTGAACCAAGCTGATGTGTGGTGTGTGGAAGGGGTTCAGGCAGGGGTGGCTGCAGGGCAGTTCTGGGGAACTGGCTGGCTACACGCCACGTCTATGCAGTAGTCAACTCAAAGTTACTTTTGATCTTTTTAAAATTGAAGCAGGGCCTTCTCTTTCTTTTCTTAACAATAACAACAAAGTCATCACTGGATTTGTAATCCTAGGAGTCTGCTGCAGCTGGTGTGCCTTTGTGGATGGGCACATTTCTTCCCTCAGTGTCCCTCCTGTGTGATGTGAGAGCAGGAAATAGCAAGGGGCAGAGACCATTCATGACCCTGGCTGCACAGAACGAAAGCATTTTTGACAAAGAGGGTTGGGGAGAGAGGTCATTAATTCCAGAGTGCCTGGGAACTGAGACAGGCGCCTTCATTAGAAAGTTAAAAATTGCATTTTATTTCCATTTTGATGAGACTTTTATGAGTTAGAAGAGATGAAGTCAAATCTCATGAGTGTAATGGACCCAGAAAGAGCACAGATACAGGACTGAATCCACTGAACCATAAGAAGTTTGGTAAATTAATTAAATATAAGAAAATAATAATTTTTTATGCCATTGGATCAAAATCCTAAAATGTCTTAAAAAGACAGTGGCAGTTCTCATTCATGAGAGGAAACTGTGGCACCAACATCCTCCCTCCCAATGCCTGTCTTTGTTTTAGAAAGCTGTTGTGTGAATATCTATGATGGCAGTGGGAGAGGGGTGGATGAAGAGAGCACCTCCAAAATGCTTCCACCTGACTCCCAAACCTTCAGTTCTAGAACCCACGTTTGCTGGACTCAGAGCTCTGTCCCCTTGTGGGGATCAGGAGTATGAAGCAGATTCACTGAGCAAGGGTTGTCACTTCAGACCCCTGTTTCTTGGGCTGCAGCTTCTACTACTTGCATGAGTTCAATGAGACAAAACACTCAGGCGGCAAGTTAAGCAATGCTTGCTTTTGAGTTGGGGTTGGTGTACAGCTAGATGGTAATTTATGACAAGCTGGTCACTCGAGGCTCAGGAAAGCACACTTGTTCATGCATCAAATGCACAGCAGCTGGAGGACTCTGGGCAGTAGCTCATCCTGGGTTTTATATCCTGGGGGCAACATAACACATTGGGCTAATGCACAGGAAAACATATTAGAGGTGATTGACAAATATAGTGAATGTTTAAGTTTAAATAAAAAACAACAACTTGTTACAGTAGAAGACAAATTTCCAATAAAAATGGGATAAGTGTGTTTGAAGAAAGGGGGAGTATTCTGAATATTGTCAGAATAAACAGAAAAATGCCTTTGTAATAGACAATATGTAGTAACACTAAAAAAGGAAACATTCACTGTATTTTTTGATCACCCGGAGGTATATCCTGTGGTAGGAGAGATGGAGCAGGGCAGGAGCTGTCCTAGCCAGTTCTTCCTCACCTCACGAGTTGCAGTCACAGCCCGTTCTAGTTATTACTGAGAGCTACAGTGGAGGAATCCTGGAGACTCAGGTCGGTCCAAGCCACCCAGAACACTGGCCTGCATAAGCAGTTGGTCAGAGTGGCTTTGGGACTGGTGTACAAAGCCTGTGGAGGACTGCTCTGCGGGATTTGGATGCAAATAAGCCCAGATATATAAAGAAGTTTGGGAAAAGAAAAACTAGGGTTTAGAAAGCAGCTCCCATCTAACAGGAGTCCTTTCTAATATCCCCACTTCGCCACATGAGTGCATGTGAGACCCAGTATGTGCCTGGGCTTTCATTTTGGATAAGTACTATGTAGGAACCACTCTACATATATGATTTCATTTTATTAGGTTAACAACCAAGCTGTGACCTAATTATGGGCGTCATTATTGGCCACAATACAAAGAGAGAAAAGAAAGAACTACACAAATGTATCTCATTTTAAATTTAAGACCACAGTCCTCAGGTGCTCAGCAATCATATTGCTTGGCAAACCCACTGCAAAGGCCTAGTTGGTAAATATTTTAGAGTTGGCATTGCACATGGTCTCTCACAACTACTCAGCTCCGTTGCAAGTGTAACAACTACAGACAATGCGGTGGAAAAGAAGGTGTGTGGCTGTGTTCCAATAGCACTTTCTGTGTGGAAACCAACCTTAAGATTTCATATGCTGTTCACACTCTACAGAATGCTTTTCTTCTCTTGATTATTCTCCAGCTATTGAAAAAAATATAAAAGCCATTCTTAGCTCCTGGGCCATATAAAACAGGTGGTGAGTGGGAATTGGCTGGAGGGCCACAGTGGAGTAACTCCTGCTAGAGACTGTTCCTTCTCTCATACCCTATGTGACTATTTCACAAGTTTCTCTACAAGCCTCTGCTACCTTCACCTTCACCTTTATTTTCTACTGAGACCCTTGCTTCTGACTTTAATGAGAAAAGAAAAACAATCAGAAAAGAAGATCTACAAATCCAGCTGTCATCATCTGTTCCCACATCTGTGGGACTCAGACATAGATGAACGCTTTGGCTCTATTTCCAGATAAGCCCCTGGGCTGGGTGTGGTGGTGCGCACCTGAACCCCAACACTCAGGAGGTGGAGGGAGGAGGATGCCTATGAGTTAGAGGCCAGCCCGGACTCCACAGTGAATTCAAAGCCAGTAGGATCGTGTCTCAAAAAACAAAAGCAAAACCAAAATCAAGCCAACCCACTACTTGTGGTCTAGATCGTCTATCCTCTGTCTTCTCCAGGAAGTCACTCCAGCAGTTCTCGCCCCTCTCCTAAATTATTCCCATAGGCCTTCAGCAGTGCTGTGCTTTCTCTTATCTGAGAAAACAAACCTGTCTTCCTACCCTCACCTCCTCAGTGGCCACTGCTCTGTTCCCACTTGGCCCCATTCAATACTGAAGGATGCTTCTGCACACACGCCCATCAGGCCTTCTCTGCATTCTCTCTTCGCAACAAGTCATTTCTAAGTTAAAGCAGATTTTTAACAGGAAAATAAACAGACTTTCTGTGTCTGTACACAGTTCACTGGTTTTGACAAAATATGTGTTCCCACCACCTCTTAAATCAAGATATAGAATATTTCCATTATACTTGAAAGTTTCCTTTTTAAAGCCCTTTTCAATACAAGATTCTATTTTTGATTTCTATCACTACAGGTTAGTTTAATCTATTCTTGAACTGCTTCACTCTACTCATATTTTCCTCTCAATTTTTAATATATTTACAATTATATTTAAAGTATCATTGTCCTCTAATCCCAAAAGTTAGGTTATCTGGAGGTCTATATTACTGGATTTTTCAGTAGAGTGTATTTTCCTGCTTTTTTAAGTAGCTAACATTTTTTAAAAGAGGCATGACGGGTATGGTGAATGGTGTTTATTTTTTCATTTTTAAAAAAATAAAAGTACAAAAACATATTAACAAACAGACACCAATTAGCATAAAAAATACTACAATCACAACTAATCTATAGACAAGGTGACATGGTCTCAACAGTGGTTATTGCTTTATCCATTGATATCTTCGAAGTGTAAATATATGAACCCATATACAGACATGCAAAATTAGTCAGACAATTAATCCTCTCAACAATAGAAAAAACACAAAAACCAAAAATCCAAAG